>CM072516.1:72867785-72947785 GCA_036898135.1 Oncomelania hupensis
CCCCACTGTGCCAGATCTTGTTACAGATAATGGTGAGAGCATCAGTCATCGCTTCTCCTCCTACTTGTAGCAGTTCCGCTGGTATGTTGTCCACTCCCGCTGACTTCCCTTTCTTCAGCGATTGCACTGCTGCCTCAACTTCTTCCCGGAGAATTGGGAGGATTTCTTCTTCTTCTCTGCTCTCGGGACATGCTAGAACTGATGGGTCTCCATTTGGTGTATGGTTGTAAAGGTCAGAGCAGTACTCTGTCCATCTGTCCAAGACTTCTTGTTCTTCTGTAAGGCAAATGCCAGACTTGCTTTGGATAGTGGAGACTTTGGGCTGTTTAACACTTGTCAGCCGCTTCACAGTCTGGTAGGCCTTCTTGCTGTTGTTCTTGTTCAGATTGTTTTCTATTTCCTGGCATTGATCTTCTATCCAGTTCTCCTTTGCTGTGCGCATGCCTTTTCGGATGTCATTGTTGATTTTTCAGTAGACATCAGCTCCCTGTGAGGTGTTCTTTTTCTTTTTTAACTCTCTTCGTTTATCACACAGATCCAAAAGTTCAGGTGTGATCCACGGCTTCTACTTTGGTCGGTGCTTGCCAAGGATCTCAGTGGCGGCATCTGTTACAGCTGAGTTGAAGGTATTGGTCATGGTGTTGACATCTACTTCGCCTGCCCCCAAATAAGCAGTGGTGCAAATTTCCCTCCAATTCTGGCCTGAAATATTTTTGCCACCTCCGGGTCTTGCAGTTTGTCCAGGTCGAACTTCAGCCTAGTGCACTTTGCTGTATTTACTCTCTTCAAATGGAGCCGGAAAGACATCATCACGAGATCGTGGTCACTTCCAATGTCTGCTCCTGGAAAAGTGCGTGTCCTGCCAATGTTGATGCTTGATCTGAAGCGTTTCTTGACCATGATGTAGTCGATCTGGTTGTGATGTTCCCCGCCGGGACTGTGCCATGTCCATCGTCTGGATTTTTTGTGGAGACCAAGCGTGTTTGCCAGTACCAGATTGTTGTATCTGGCAAACTCCAATAGCCTCAGACCCCTGTCATTTGTCTCGTTGTTGCAGTGGGGTCCGCATGTGTCTCCCCAGTTGTGGTGCGCATCTTGGCCAATCTTGGCATTCCAGTCGCCTTGCACTATGACTATGTCCTTCTTCGGCACTTGGTCAAGGACCGCCTGTATATTTTCATAAAAATCCTCCACTTCGCTGTCTTCATAGTCTGATGTTGGGGCATAGGCCTGGATGATGGTAATGTTGAAAGGGGTTGCTCTCAGACGGATGGTAATGAGTCTACTGGAGACTGGGCGGCAACCCATGACAGTGGCTAGAATGTTCTTGTGGACCAAGAATCCAACGCCGTGTTCGTGCCTGTCATCTCTACCGCTGAAATAGAGCTTGTGGCCTTTGTCAGTCGTTGTTTCACCTAGGCCTTTCCAGCGCAGTTCGCTGATACCTAGAACGTTCCATCGATAGTGGTCCAGCTCGTGGGCCAGTTCTTCTAATTTTCCTTCCGCAGTTAGGGTCCTGACATTCCAGGTTCCTATGACGATGTTGTTTCTCGTGCGGATCTTGCTAATTTGTCCATCAGTAGCATACTTTTCACCTCCGTCCTGGTGGCCAACGGAAGGCGCGGTCCTTGTTCCGGGCGACGACCGATCCGGCATGGAATTAGTGGATAGCCTCATCATGTGTTGTGTCTTGGGCAAAAAAGACCTGGCAGGGCCCAATCCTCTCCAGGCTGTTGGCCACAGCCGAAATCCACGAATACATTGTGGCTCGCCTTGGCCCTGAGCACGTGGTCGTTGAACCTGTAGTAACGTGAGGTTCCTCCGCCCTGGCCGGTGACTTCTGTGTAGAAGACTTTCGCCCAGTGATGCCGTGCTAACATCACCCCTGTTAGTCGCCTCTTACGACACGCCGGGAAACGTTGGGTCTATTCTATTTGCCCGAACCCACAGAGCACGGGGAAAAGAAGTAATATGACAGTAAAAGGAAAAGAAACGGGGAAAAGAAGTAATATGACAGTACATAATAATTTCTTCTTCTTCTTTTTTTTTTTTTATTAACCAGAGTAACATTGAACTACAACTATTTTAAAAAAAAAACATACAGTGCCAAAACCTCAATAAACAATAAAAAGAGGTGTACAGGCAGTAAACCAATAACCTTACACATACACTGATGGAACACTCACACCCACCAACCCACCCACCCACATACATACACACACACACCACTATTCAATCACTCACTCACACACCGATTGCTCTGGATCTAAAAGTATTTGTTAAAGGGGTGGGTTTGGCGGTTCTTTTTTTAAAACGGTAAGAGACTGGCAGTGCCGGAGGTTGGAGGTCAGAGAGTCCGAAAGAGACACAGAGAATACTCTCCTGCCAAAGGACTCAAGCGAATACCTATGAGTTGAGAGAAGAGTGTGATCTTGTGAACGGAGTGATCGAGCAGGTTGGTAGAGGCAGAGAAGTTGTGAAAGATACGAAGGACAGGAATCAGCGAGCAGACAGTGAAAGCAAAGAGAAGCAACTTTATAATCGATACGAGCCTTTACAGGCAACCAGCGGAAGGTTTTCAGAGCGGAAGTTGCACTAGAATGGCAAGGTTGACGAAGGGCCAGGCGAGCAGCATTGTTCTGAATGCGCTGAAGTCTGGAAAGTTTATTATCAGGAAGTCCAGCCAAAAGTAAGTCACTGTAATCAAGTCGAGAAAGAATGAAAGAGACAGCAAGCTTGTTCGTAGTATCTGTAGTAAGATACTGGCGTTATTTGTCCAGTCTTCGAAGATGGAAGTTCAGAGCTTTGCACAGACTATTCATTTGCGTCTCCATTGACAAGCTCTGGTCCAGATGCACACATAGATTCCGGACAGACTTGGCAAATTCAATTTGGTGATCTGAGAAAGACATGTTGCGAGTTGAGGTCTGCTGCAGTCTGCTCTGTCAACCAATCAAGATGAGCTCTGTTTATTTGTCATTCATTTTTAGTTTGTTCGTGCTCATCCAGCTGGCCATGGAACTGATGCACTCAGATATGTCCTGGGCAAGGGCAGGAACCCATGAAGAAGGAGCAGAATTGTGCAACTGATCATCATTAGCAAAGAAATCATAAAGATGTTGGAAAGCATTGATCAGAGAACTGAGTGGTTGAGTGTACATTGTGAACAGGACAGGGCCAAGAACTGAGCCTTTTGGCACTCCATACGCCAAGGATGAGGGAACGGACTTGACGTTGTCCACAATGACAGACTGAGTGCGGCAGGAGATGTAAGAACGAA
Organism: Oncomelania hupensis; assembly: GCA_036898135.1. Lineage (NCBI taxonomy): Eukaryota > Metazoa > Mollusca > Gastropoda > Littorinimorpha > Pomatiopsidae > Oncomelania > Oncomelania hupensis. Next base: position 72,871,066 of record CM072516.1, read on the forward strand.
ACCATGCTAAGACCATCCCAGCTCATCCAAAGCCCTCTTCCAAACGAGTGCACATAATTCCGTGGTCAATGGTGTCGAAGGCAGCGGACAGGTCAATTAGCGATAAGATCAATACCCTACTTGATCAGCTGCCTGCAACAGATCCTTTACACATAGTAATGCGGTCTCTGTACTGTGGCTTTTTCGGTAGGCTGACTGAATCGGCTCTAACAGGATGATTGTGTAGCCGAGCGGAGTATTTGACTCCCGCCTCTAGCTCGGCCACCACCTTGAGAATACGTCCCAACCAGAACTGTTTTAAAAAAAAATATTATCCCTCATAAGAAGGACATAAAAATATTTGCCCTGCAAGGCGGTGAAGCATAGTGATAGGTATGGTAGGCTTATGTAAATTAACGTCCCCGGACACATTGCGTTTAGGGGACAAGGAGAGGTGGATTTTTCGTTGTAATAAAAATGCAAGCTAACGAGTTGCCGGCTACTAGTGCCACGACACTTTACACAAGTTGCTGCCACTGACCTGCATAAAATGCCTGCCGACAATGTAGTCCCGCTCACCACCAAAAGCAGAAGACGAAGGGTCAGCCGGGGAGAAAAAATGTCGTGTCGCCTTGAGCTGCATACTCCAATGGCCACACCAAATGAATCTGCAAAGCAGGAGCCATCCAAGGTTAGTCTATCCCAAAAATGTAAGGTAGACAACTTCTCTACAAACACAGGCGGCGGAAGCTGCTCAGGATTGGGGGGGGGGGCACACACTATTCACTGGGTGGGAGTGGGGGTTACAGATTCAGCGAAGGCGCGAAGCGCCGAGCCTTCTAGGGGGGTCCGGGGGCATGCCCCCCCGGAAATTTTTTTTTCAAATGTAGCCGACTGCTGTTCGCTACTGGTGCGGTATTTCTATCCCTAAACCTTACTAGTCATGTAGTATGCTATCTTGACCGTTTCGTGTAACGTGTTTAGCCGACGCGTCGTCTGCTACACGCACAGCCTTTGTTTAAACTTACCGCCAAATGCGACACCTTGTCAGAGCCGTACACTAGCCCCCTTTTATTTCTGTCCATCAAATAATTATTATGTAGCTAGCCTTAGATATTATTCTTATGGAATGTTGTATGAATTTAGTTTATATTAGAGTAGTTAAGGCCGAGATCGCTAGTCCCAGTGATGTAACCTGCGATAACACTGTGTTTGTAGCTTGTGTTAGTGTGTACATAGAGATTCATGATTTGTAAGAGTTACAGATAAGTCATGCATTTTATTTGTATATAGTTAGCCAGATTGGACATTAAGCTTTTAGAGCATGTAATACGTATGGGTTTTTGGTATGTCTTAAATGTATCATTTGTATCTTTTTGTGAACTTGTGTGCTTAAGGTCGTACTTTGAGTCGCGTATTTTCGAAGTTTATTATTTATCTGTACCTTGTATGAATAATTCATGTACATATTTGGGAAGCTTGTTTTATGCCCTTTCTGGTGATGTGTATTATGTTATGTTTTGATTTGTATTAGGCCAAAGGCGAGCGGGATTTGTAAATTGAAAATAACACAAACTTGGCCCACAGGCACTTACTTAAGGCTCCGCGAGTGGCTCGCGCATGTGCGTCTCCGCTAAGGCTGGCGCTGTATGATAAAAACCGACTGACCCCCCAGTTGGAGGGGCAGTGAGACGGCAGACACGGGCCGACACAGAATGTACATACTACTGTAAATGACTGTCTGTTCCGTGGCTCAAAATTATTCACTCAGAAATAAATGCTGGAAATAGAACCACATCTTCGATTGGTGTGCGAGTGTGAAAGAAAAGGAAAAGAGAGTCTTCTTCTTCTGTACTCCTACTACCAGCCTCCTCTAGAGCGCTCCGCTCTTCTTCCTACTTCTACCACCTACCCTCCACTCCGCTACACAAGGATGCAAAATGGTGCAATCTGGTGCAATCTGAACCTTGAAAAAGCCATCTGTGATGGTCTGGGACTTTGAGCTTTTTGAACAATTGAACTGACAAACTCTGGGGTACAAAAATTATCCTCTGCCCCTCCCTTAAAAAAAAAACACACACATTTATTTATCAGCAGAGATGTTTTGTATACTATTATTATTCACTACTTTTTGTTGATCGTTAACGGTATAAAGCTTTACCTTGTAGTTTATGAACATCACCGCCCTGCTTTCACTTAATTCAGTCTTGCTGCACTAGGTTCCTCGGCATTAGTACCATTTGTGAATTGTATCTTCTGGCAAAACAGTTCACTGCCTCTTTGAAGTCAATATCAACATCCCTGTGCACTTTCAGTAATGCAAGTCCATTTAGTCTCTGTTGCCCCATAGTAGAGCGCAGGTAGTTTTTCAGGTTGCGGAACTGACTGTTTGAACGCTCACACTCGGCAGTAGTGACAGGTAGGGTGCAAAGGTTCTAAAGCATGATGAACAGGTTGGGATAAAAAAAAATCCCTGTCACAATGTTTCAGTGCTTCTGATGCCGTGGATGGGATGATAGCTGTCGCATTCTCAGCAGCACTTCGGCATTTGCAAACCCACCGTTGGTATTCTGCATCAAGGGTAGCGTTGTCTGGTAGGTCAGACTCCCACAACATTGCCAGCATCACCCCTTCTGGAACCTGCATGAAACCATCCTGGTTGTCTATTAAAGTGCTTGGCACTAGACATAGACCATCAACTGCTAGACCAGCATTTTTGAACCTCGATTCCAATTCGGTTGACAGGTGTTCCAAGAAAGGAATAGCAATGCTAATCTTGAAATATTCTTCTGGAGTGGCCGCAGGTTGGTTGTCACGGAGAGTCTGTCGGGATGCTTGACGAGGAACAATAACACCAGTTGTCAAAGCATTTGCCATTTTGCTGACTTCTTCACTTGTAGTCGAGAAAATTGCTGATATTGAAAACGGTAGACTGTAAAAACTGACAGCAAATTATAGTTTTCAAAACGCGACTGTGACGTGCACGATGTCGAAAACTGTCGGTCACGTTGATCTACGCTAAGGCTAACGATTATGACGCGTCGACAGGAAATGTTGACGAAGGAACGAACTCTCTTACTGATCAGAGGTGATGATGATGATTATGATGATAAACACTTGTATTGCTTGATTCCATTTGAAGAAAAAAAATCCTTTAATGCCCTGGCAAAAAAAAACAACAAAAAAAAAAACTACTCATTATTGGAGGGGGCAATATATAAGGCTGCCCCCTCCAACATTTTTCTAGGGGGGGGGCATGGCCCCCCTGCCCCCCCTGCTTCCGCCGCCTGTGACAAAGCCCGAACCAGTCGCCTCCCATTCTGCCACAATAGTTTTTTTAAGAACTTAGGATCAAAGCCAGTTTACTTTCAAAAGAGGATTGACTAGAGCATGTTTGAAGACAGTGATAACTGACCTACAGGAGAGGGAAGTGTTCGTGATAGTTGTAATGGTAGGAATGGCCTTGTCCAGACGCTCGAAGAACAGGTCGGCAGGAACGGGGTCAAGTTGGCATGAAATTTGGGGCATAGAAAGAACAATCTTCCTCACTCGTTCCTCAGACACTGGTTTGAGAGCACTGAGTAGTAGTAGAGGCTGATGCTCGCATCGTGTGCGTGTGAGTGGTGTGTGTGTTCACGCATGTGACTATGACAAAAAGGGTAATAAATTCTCTCTCTCTCTCTCTCTCTCTCTCTCTCTCTCTCTCTCTCTCTCTCTCTCTCTCTCTTTTTTTTTTTTTCTCTCTCTCCCCGGTCCTGTTTTTTCTACTAATGTGCTGCCATGTTTCCTGCCCCAGATCATCATTCGCCTGCAAATCTTTGCCCATTAAAGATTTCTCGGACCAGGTTTAATGTTTTTGTTTTCACGCCGTTTTCCTTTTCAAGGTTAGTTAGTCATTGTTTATAGGGTCTAGCGGACAGCACCCTTTACAAGGCAACCGTTCTATTCTTTTAGAGTGCACGACGTATTTACACGATAAGCTCTCCTTCCTGAAACTGTATTGCATATGACCTTATTACCCAGTTTCGTCTTGCCTCTTGGGTACGGCGCCATCATCACACCAATGTTTTCCTTTGGGTTCCCACCACGTTTCCATGTTGCGTTGCCATTGCAGTATCTAACATTTGGCTGACCCGATTTTGCTATTTGTTTTTGTTTGCAGATTGTTTAGATTGTGGCGTTTTCATTTCGCTTCGTTAAGATAAAGCCAAGTCACCACACCGTCAAGAAAATTAAAAATATGAAAATGCTTACTTTTCTAGCTCTCTCTCTCTCTCTCTCTGTGTGTGTGTGTGTGTGTGTGTGTGTGTGTGTGTGTGTGTGTCTGTGGAAATAAATTGTAATGGCTTGCAATCTCGTTTCTTTTTTTTTTCTCATTCTGATACTTGTGACGGTACACTATAGTTCAACAGATATCTGTCCGAGGGTCTCCATCAAACTGGTGAAAATGTTTAGCTGAATTCACCAGGTGAGTGCAGGTAAGTATAAATTCAAAACATCCATGTACATTCACAGCGGTGAATTTAAACAAAAAGGTCTAATGTCGAGAGAAAGGAAGATGCTTTAAACAAACTGCATAAAGTCATGGATACAAACTGTCATGCAGGCGTCATAACTCATTGTGAAAAACAAAAATAAGAAGCTTTTGATGCGGCAGCATCAACTTTGCCAGAACACTACCAAGGACCTACAGAAGTATGTGGTGGTTGGCTAGGAGTTGGAGAGGGGGCCATGGACACACACACATAACACCCAAACAACACACATATACAAAAGTACAACACCCCACCCAACCCAATACATAGTCATAACATCCGCCCCCACCTTCTCCCCCATTACCTCTCTTCCTCCCGCTCACCCCCGCATTCCTCCACAACCTCCAGTGCCACAACCTGACGTGACGAAACCCTAGTCAGCTGCTCGTAAATTAAATTATACAACGAAAAGTCCTAAAAGGTCATTAAATGGCCTGCTTGCTTACCAGCTGTGGCTATTCATAGATCTTACGGCTTATTTTGCTATTCATAGCGGAGGGAGTTGTCACAAGCTGACATCACCACAACATTAGAACTACTATCCTTGTATTCGTAGGTCTTTGTTAAATGGCAATGGTCGATACAGCCCGATGCTTGAATCTTGTTTAACTCCAATTGGTTATCGACGCAAACCGTTCTCTCAGCAACAAGGCAGGAGTGGTCGTTATGAGGTTTTCCAACTTTGTTCAACAAACAGCATCAACAACTGCATACAACATCTCTTTCCAAAAATACTTCTATACACAAGCAGACACCGCTACTTATATAATTATAATTGATCAACAAACAAGAAATACGCAGAATGTTCGAGAATGACACAAATGGCCAGCAAAATAACACCCGTCACCAGAATTTCGCACTGTCTGACGTCATAGAACTTTCTCTAAGTATCTGGAATCTTCACTCAAATAACCACAACAATTTGACCGACGGAAACAAATAAACATTACACAAGACGTCTCCAGCGACGGCATAGATCAAAGATAAGTAAACACTACCATCGCACAACTCGGGCCTGAAAACAGTACTGATTTGAACTTAACGTTAGCAACTCAATCGTAACATTCTCAAACAAAGGTGGGGATGGGCAACATTGGAGGTAGGGAGGGGTTGAGGACAAGTAGATGAAGAAGAACTAAAGGGCAGAGAAAGCAATCAGGAAATATGACATAGTGTAATAATGTCACAATGAAATAAGGCCCCAACCACGATGTCACTTGGAAATATGAAATAGTGTAATAATGTCACAATGAAATAAGGCCCCAACCACGATGTCACTTGGAAATATGAAATAGTGTAATAATGTCACCATGAAATAAGGCCCCAACCACGATGTCACTTGAAAATAGGTCAGTACTGGCAGCAAGCATTCTTCTTGGCAATAATTGTCAATCAGGAGGAATGTGAAAATACAATTGGGAAATATAGTTTGCATGGACAATGCTTCACGGACATTCCCATCAAGCGCAGCGATCAAAATTCCAATTCCTGTTCTAATTCACCCATTCTAGGTTTTAACAGATGATACAAACTTGCACCGTTGTTGCAGAAATAATCCAGTGTCTGACAGAATTCACAGATTTCCCTTTGGAAATATTACCCCTTGGGGTCATGAGCAATCTTGCCACTGTAGATTGTTCAAACCTATAAAGGGAAAAGTGAAAGCCACAGTTGAAAACCTGTCTTTCCTTTATAGGCAAGACAGATTCACTGCGGCAACAGTACCCCCGTTGGAGTGCCGGGGGTTTTCAGTATAAATAGTATCCCCACTTTCTGGAAATTTAGTGCTTTAAATTCCCACTGTCGCTGTTTTCATCATTTGCTCTTTCCCATTCCTGATCTGTCCTATCACTCTGCTATACTTTCTTCTACTTCGCTAGATCAATGACCTACCTTTTTTCTTGAAAACTCTTCCTGGACAAGACTCCTTGTTTGTGTATGAGGTCTGTTGGATCAGCTTGGGAGTGTTGGACGCTTTCTGCCGGGTGGTCACTAGGGCTTCCTATGATTGTATTATTTCGCACTATAGGCATTTTATATGTATGTGTTTTGTTGATGATTTATAATGATGGTTGTATTCTATTTTGTTTTTGTAACCGGGGTGTTCGCGTAGTTGAGGTCAACCCTCAGCCGTCCCCCGCGTGGGATGTCTTTATTGTAAAGTGACTGGCCGGTGGAGGGCATTCAATTTTCCCACTAGGGTTGTTTCGGCAGATCTTTTATGCGGATCGGGGGTTGTCCGGTCCTGATTTGGCTCGGAAGAGTCCGCTGGACCTAAAGCAACAATAAATCAATCAATCAATTGGAAATATTGTCCTATTTTTTTTACTACAATCTTTTGGGGGCAAAAAAGGTTCTGTATATTAATTCCAACCAGAATTCACAGATTTCCCTTTGGAAATATTGCTGTATTATTTTAACTACGATCTTTAATAAGAAAACAAATTCTGTGTATTATAAACCCGAGGATTTGTGTGTATTCATACTGACTGTGTCAGGCGTAGATTTGAGCGGTTTCAAATACTCCTTGTGAGTGTGTTTATAACCTACCTGTCTTGGCTTGTTGCCCGATCGTGTCGTCAAGACAAGTGTTGTGCCCAAAACAGTACAAATGAAGGACATAATGTACCAGATTTCTTTATTTTTTGGCCCTCAAGCATCGGCGACATTTATATTTTCCCTTCAAAGCATCTAAACATTTCTTGATACATTACCGTCTCATTTCTTTATTTCCTGTTTTGTCACTCGCTTCCATTTTCGTACCACTCTCCCCTTCATTTCTCTTTCCACCCACTCCATTATCTCCCTCTCTGTCTCTCCTTTTTCTTTCTCTATGTGTCTCGTTCTCTGTCTCTTTGTCTCTGTCAGTCTGCCTGCTTGTGTGTCTGCCTCTGTCAGTCTGCCTGCTTGTGTGTCTGTCTCTGTTTCTGTCAGTCTGCCTGCTTGTGTGTCTGTCTATGTCTCTCTGTCTCTGTCAGTCTGCCTGCTTGTGTGTCTGTCTCTGTCTCTCTCTTTCTTTAAAAACGGGTTCGACGATCAAACGTTTTAAATTCGCAACAATAAAATATCGTTGAAGTTAAATGCTGTACTTTTCAAACAAATCTTGATTTGGCATACATGAACTTACGTACTGTCCCCTCAGTGTGTGTGTGTGTGTGTGTGTGTGCGTGTGGGTGTGTGTGTGTGTGTGCGTGTGTGTGTGTGTGTGTGTGTGTGCATGTATGTGCGTGTGTGTGTTTGTGGTTGTGCGTGTTTGTGTGTGTGTGTCCCGTCTGTTCTTCCTTTCTTCTAGTCTCGTCCTCCTGCCCCAATGTTATCACATGATCAAAAACTGGCTACAATTTGCCGTGCATGAACAGTTTGTAGTAGCCGAAGTCACAGCAACTGAGGAAATATCCTGTTTTGTTTTCCTCTTCTAAGTTTCGCAGCGTATATTACAAGTAGATTTTACTGCAGCAAATTTCTTTTAGGTTTTCTTTCTTTCTTTTGTTTTTGTCACGGAAAGCAAAAACGTAAGATATTTTTTCCTCGAGAATAATAGTCCATATTTTCCCCTGACATTCGAATATGTTGTTTCTAAAAAAAAAAACCTATGCAGTTAAAACATGAAAACAGACACCTTTTGACTTTTAAAACACACAGACCCGCAACACCCCACAACACACAGACGCACGCACACCCAAAAACACAAAAACACATGTATACAAGCACACACACGTATATAGCGCATGACATGAGCAATACCGCAAGCTATTGAAAAATGTTTCAAACTAGTGAGGTGATGCATAGAGTGGTTCAAAGGTGAAGATTGAAGGTGAGTTGTGTAAGATTTGCTTTGAACCATTTTCCTCCACAGGGTTGAAACCGAAAGACAACCAGGAGGTTATTATTATACGTCTCCTGTTTACCACCGGAGAGAGGAAAAGGGAGCTAGTTGAGGGAGAGGGTGTTCAGTGCTTGAGGGTGTGACGAGATTACTAGTTTTACCCTGCCTATTTACTATTTAGCCTTCTTTAGTCATTGTAACCTTAGAAAGTTAGGGTATTACACAGCAGCCGATTACAGTATAGGAGGTACACACACTGCGAGCTTGACGCAGGCAGTTAGTGACGTCAGCACTGTGGGCCTTGAATCTGAAAGTTTTAACCAATGGGACGCAGGCAGAGCGGTTAGAGCTGGTTCTGACTGGGTCAAAACTTAGCATAGCTTAAGTCAGTGCTACGAAAGACACCGAAGTCTACACAGCTAGACCGGAGCAGAGAACTATCTTCGCTCATAGACCAGGAAACAGGACTTGTGAATTTTAGAATTCTATCAAGTAGCCACGAGGCCTGACTTTGTCAAACAGGTAAATGAACATACTTCTGTTTCATCGTGATATATTTATATTATTGTTGAAATTATGTTTGTAGAATTTGCTATGCATAACTGTGGATTGTTCATCCAACGTTGCGTGACCACGTGGCAAAACACGACCGGTTGCGCCGCCATGTTGTATACCTGACGGAACCACTGTTGTTGAACCTATATGTATGTTTGCAGACCAGTGGCTGTACCAGTGAATGTTTATATTATTATTAATTCTGTATGTGTGTAGTTAGCCACGATTGATATTTATGTATGTATAAAAACTTAGAGTTGAGATTCCAGTGGACCACGGACGTAGCAGAATGTTCGTCGCTTATGTATAGAGATGTGGAGCTATCACTGAGGGCTACTTTGGCTTTTAGTGAGACGCTCTGCACAAACCGATTGTTCAGGGTTGTGCAGAATTTCGTCTCTTATATTACAGACGAGCAGGCGAGCTATCCCGTGCGCCCAACTCCACAGGAAAACCAAGTTGGCTGTTTAGCCCCTACAGCACAAGGCTGAGGGAGCAACCCTGGAAAAACCCCTGCAAGACCCCACAGCGTGGCAAGGGACCAAACTACACAACGACACATCGTGAACCAGAAGCTACCTCAACGAAGGACTTCAAACACACCATACTGCAGTTAAGTGCATAAGCAAAAGTGCACCCAAACTGATAGCAAAAGGACCACAGTAGTCCACTCTTCAGAACTGTAGTAAAACGGACCACAGTAGTCCAATCTTCATGAAATCTAGAAGCCAGTGCCCGATGAAGACATAACAGCTGCATAGACTATCAGCGATCGAATTATTTGCATTGACTTATGACATTTTAAGGTAGATTAGCACATCGAAGATCTTGTATAGAGTAGAAGAAATAAATGTGTGATTTTTAAACTGTTATCAAGTGGCTGGACTACATATGATTCATAGCCGTGTGAAAGCTAGTGTGACAGTGATCTTTTACCATTTTTCTATCTATCTCTGTATCCCAGCTTTAACACAGACCGAGCTAAACAAATAAATTTATTAAAGTAATTCACAGGGTGACTAACTAGCAGTTCCCATCGAATAAAGCGTGAGGGTTACAGCATTCCATTGTGCAGAGCCCAGTAACCCATAAACCCCACGTGACAGAGGGAAGCATCAAAGGCTGTGGTGTGGACAAGGGACGGGGAAGGGGGAGTGAGGGAGGAGAGTTATAAGAGAGGGGATAGGTGTCCCAAAAGTGGAGAGGAGGAAGGAAGAAAGAAGGAAAGGGGAAAAAAAGAGTCAAGGACGTAGAAAACCGAAACGTCGAAACAGCAGGTAAAAACTTCGGCCCTTTCTTTTTAGGTTTTCCTCCTCCGAGAAGCGCAATGTGAACTGGGGTTATCACCCGTGAAGCCCACCTAATTGACACACATTTCTTCCAACGTTGTGTCACGTCTCCCCGATGGATTAACGAGAATAAAGTGAGTATCAGAAATTGCTGAGGGGTGTGCGGCTGACTTCGTATCTATCCTATCAGGCTCGAGCCTTATAAATCTGTGTACCGACCGTCAGAGCGCAAGCTGTGTGCTTTTCTTTTCACCCTCAATGTTTATCATCCTATATTAATTTTCATCCACAAGTTTAGTTTATATTATAGTTTCGTATTTATTCTCATTTTATCATCCTTGATCATCTAGCATTCTTAGATCATCATAAGATAATTTTTCCTTGTCCCCTATACACATCGTGTCCGGGGACGTTAATCTAGAATAGCAATAGCAGAGTGTAATAGGCTAGGCTAGTGTCTCCCCCACACTGTCTGTCCCTTTTCACCCAGTGTGTGGTACATTTGGCTCTAGGCCAAGGCTCACCTTATAATAACATAGCTTCAAGCTGGAAAGAAAGACAAAATAATTGTGCCATTGACCCATCCATAAATGTGTTTCTATTTCTTGGCGGCACTTCCTCGCCTCCAAACTAGCGTTAGATAGATTAACGTTTCGCCTATTCGCGTTTCATTTACCACTAGACACAGACTGGAGACTTGACGCTGTATTGAATAATCGGTTTATCCCAGGATTGTGCTCAGTTGTTTGGGTGTCAGACGATGCGTCTAAGACAAGCAAGTTGGCGCCTCGGACGGTTTGAATTAGATCCTGTATCGGTCTGCGCCTTGAGCGGCTCTTGAGCTGGAAAAGCGCCATAGAACGAGAATGTATGTAGATAATAATACCTCTGAGGCACTTGACGTTAGGCAATTATTGTCATAGGTTATAGCTTCGATCCGAAGATCTAAAGACACTAACAGGACTACTGAACGCGAGTTTGTAGTTGCTACTTTCAAGGATGTGTACTACTTCATCTGAAATCATTATTATCAATATCAATTAAGCTAACCCGCAAATGGATAGAAACATATAAGTGATTGAAACTAGGCGCTCCTCCTAGAGATACATACACATACAAAAAAGAATAAATACCTGAAGGAGAAATAACTCACGAGATGTAAACATTCTCTATGCACATACTTCGCTCATTAAAACAAACTCGCGTTTAAGAAGTCAATATTGTTCATCAGGCTAAAAGAGAAGTATGAAAAGAAAATAAACAAAATCAGTTAGCGTAGACTGAAACGTCCGTTGTAACCTAAACCAGCTGATAAGCTAACTCGGGGTTTCCGTGTTTAATTGTGTCAAGGCCATCCTATCTATGGTACCTAAGATAGAATGCTTATAACGCTTGTCTGGGCCGACTATATTAAAGGCTGAAATACACGAGGGCCCTCGCCGATCCTCTCTTTCAAAGCCCGATCGGTGTTATGAGCTTTTTAACTCCAACGGCAGAGACTGATTGATAGAGCTGACAGGAATATTTACAATCACATACTAAAACCACACCCGGGGAAAACCACATAAGAGAATACTTTTTTGCTGTCGTCGTCATTGTTTTTGTCGCCTTCGTCATTAAAGTTCATCACCTGTTTTGTCGCCTTCGTCATTAAAGTTCATCACCTGTTTTGTCGCCAAGAGTCGGATATATGGAGCGGTCCTAAACGCTTATCCCTTCTTTAAAGCGCTTTCAGAGCGATGGTATTGTTCCAGTTTCCTCGTCGTCTTAGCTTGTGCGTTACTAACGGTCTTTTTCTAACTTAATTTTTAATTTATTCAATTCCTCTTTCCTTCCTGTACCTACCCGTTTTTGTTATTTCACTTGCCCTAGGTTTTCATCTGTCTAACAATGGCTGTAAGCACTGGCCTTCTTGCTGTTTCAATCAGCCTGGCGGTTATTTCAGTGCTAACAGGGTAGTTTCAAATGAACAGGGTTTGAATCGTCCTATCCTGTCCTATCATATCCCTAACTCGAAAGTCGTTGGGGCACCACAGATGATCGTTTAACCAGCGTACTCCATCTTTCTCTGTCCTCAGCAAACCTCATGGTTTCGCTCAGTGTCAAGCCAGTCCATTCTCGAATGTTGTCCTCCCACCTCTTTTTCTGTCTCCATCTTCTTCTGCCTCTTTGTACCGAGCCTTACAGGATGGTTTTTGCAATGTCTGATGCTCTGTTGACGTGGCCATATCATCGATGTTTCCGTTTCTTCAACACTGTGAGCATGTCTTTCTGTTGTCCGATGGCTTGTGTGATGGTTTGTCGGACTTCGTCGTTGGCGATGTGCTGAGTATAGGAAATGCCCAGAAGTCTTCTGTAGCACCTCATCTCCATGCTTTGTATTCTTCGTTGTAGGTCTGCTGAGAGGGTTTTTGTTTTGCAAGCGTATAGGAAGATGGAGATGACAAGAGAGCGCTGCAGCCTTACCTTGGAGTGTAGACTGATGGTCCTTCCTTTCCAAATGGGCTTCAACCTTTTCAGGGCAGCAGTTGTTTGTGCGATCCTGGACAGGACTTTTGTCGGGACCCACTGTCTGATACAATGGCTCCTAAATATTTGAAGCTATGCACAGTTTTGAGGGATTGACCTTGGACTGATGTCCGTGTTGATGCCATTGGTGTCATTGGTAATCATTTTTGTCTTCTCTGCACTTATTTCTATTCCAAAGTCTTTGGGGTGGTGTCATGCCTCTGTACCAGCTGTTCAAGTTCTTGTTCCTCTCCAGCCAATCTATCAATGTCATTCGCAAAACGGAGGTTGGAGATTGTTCTACCCCCTAAGCTGACTGTGCCTTCGCGATCTGCAAGGGCATCTGACATGATGCGCTCCAGAAAGATGTTGAAGATTGTTGGAGAGAGTAGGCATCCTTGAAGCACGCCGTCTGTTGTTCTGAACCAGTTCCCGATGGCGCTGTTGTGGAGGACTGCACTTGTAGCCTTGTTATACAGTCCTTTGATAACTTCAATAATGTTAGGGCTAATGTTGTACATTTTCATGGTTGCCCACAGAATGAAAAAATAAAAATAAATGAAATGAAATGAAAAATGAAGTACGAAGAATGAAGCGTCATATTTAACACTGACTTTTATCCTGCATGGCTCGGCAAATACAATACAATACAATAGAATACAATACAATACAATACAATACAATACAATACAATACAATACAATACTTTCCTCACTATCAAGTTTGTTTGGTAATCTGCTTTTTTTGGTCTACCAATATCTTACAAGGTTTCTCGCGGAGAAGAGTAAGTACCGTTGAAAGCTAGCAGTGAAAAACGGCTTTTTAACAACGGCATAAATTTGATTTTATCGCCGCAAAGAGGTTGTGAAAATCTCGAGGTGTGTTATAGGCAGTGTTCTTATTCTTCTTCATTTTTTTTAAAGTTTAGCCAAAACTAAAACGGCGTGTTAAAACAGCAGGGAACTATGGCATCCACCCATTTGTCCCCACCCCTTCCCCCTTTTCCTCCTCCTCCTCCTCTCGCTCTCTCTCTCTAACAGAAGGGTTGATCACGATCGTGACTGAAATGTAGCGTACCTTTCTCGAGGGCGTTTAATAGACTCAATTTTGAAATTGCCTGTTCCCAAAAAGCCTATTTGCACCTTGCCCTTCTGAAAGTGCTTGCACCCACGTGGCTAGCATTTCCATCTGCTAACTTCACGAGAGAGAGAGAGAGAGAGAGAGAGAGAGAGAGAGAGAGAGAGAGAGAGAGGATGGAGGTGGGCGTAGAGGGAGTGAGTGAATACCCATTAGGACGTAACTGGAAAATAGTAGCATTTTGTCACCGAGCACCTTAGAATGACAGGAATGCTAACCAATTGTTGAGAAAATGAGACTCAATAATAAACAAATAATTATGCCTCATCGGAAAAGCACGTCCAGTTGGTAACTTGACCAAGATTCGCTCTCGCAAAAGCACATATTTACCAGATTTGTGTTGGGTCTGGCCGTTGCTACGAGATTTGTAACGCTTATGATACTAGCAGGAAGTGTAGCAAATAATAATGTTTAAATCTCGCATTTCAAGTGCTCGACACAGCATACAGAAAGGGTCATCTGCGTCAAGATAGGCCAGAAAGGTTGCTATACTTAATGTGTGTAGAGGCTCTCTCTTGATTAATCTAAAATCAATTCGCAATAAACGAAAACAAACAAACATAATGAGCAATACTGTGTTAAGAAGCCCAGAGAGTTGCTATGCTAAAAACAGTGTTTGAAGAAATTATTGTAAAGTTCGTCTACTCAGCAAAATCAACTTTGGCAAACGAAACAAAAAACGCAATTCTCTGTCAAGATTAAGGCTACAAAGTTGACTCTCTCTCTCTCTCTCTCTCTCTCTCTCTCTCTCTCTCTCTCTCTCTCTCTCTCTCTCTCTCTCTCTCTCTCTCTCTCTCTCTCTCTCTTTCTTTCTTTCCTTCTGTTACCGTTAGCCTAAAATTGCTTTGCTAAACTGAACTAAAACTTATGTGACCTGAAGCAAAGAAAATCAAATCAAACAAGCAAGCAAGCAAACACAGAGGGCAATATTGTATTACGTATTGGAGGAATGTGGTTGGTGCAGTTGTGTGTGTGTGAGTGTGTGGGTGTGTGTGGGTGTGTGTATGTGTGTGTGTGTGTGTGTATGGCTAGGTAGAAACGCCTTTATTCTGACATACACTTGAACCTCTACGTACTTTCTTTTGACGGACCCCGTTATTTTGACGTCAAAACAGTGTTCCGTTAGGGTTAGGGCTGTGTTAGGCTTAGGGTTAGGTTAAGGGTTAGGGTTTGAGTTAGGGTTAGAGTTAGGGTTAGGGTTAGCTTAAAAAATTGACAAATTTGTAAAAATGTCAAAGTAACGTATGTAGAGTTTCATCAAAGTCATCACAACGGCGTTACTACACGGTTGTGTGTGTGGGGGTGTGTGTTTGTGTGTGAGTTCATTTTTTTCATGCGCCTGTTGGTTTCAATGTTGTATCTCATTACAATCAGAAGACGATGCTTTGTATAATTGTTATGCGCTTTTTTGAAATCTGCGCTTTTTTGGAATTAGTAGTATTATAGAAGGGGCGGCCCATTTTTGGTTAGGGTTCAGGTTCGGGTTAGGGTTAGGGTTTGTGTTAGGGTTAGGACCTAACCCTAAGCCTTTCCGTAACCTAAACCCTAACCCTAACCCTAACCAATGTTTGAATTTCAAAAATGGTCAGGCCAATTCTAGAATTGCGCAGGCCAATTAAAGAATTGCCCAGATTGCAAAAAAGCGCAGAACATAATAATGCTCTGTCGAAAATTCTGAATACATTGTCAAATATGTGCTTTTGCGAGAGCGAATCTTGATCAAGTTACCAAATGGGCGTGCTTTTTTGATGAATGAATGTGGAAAATTAAATAATTTCTAAAGCGCGTAAACAACTCCACGCTGAGGGCCGGACATGTTAAAATAGTTTCGGTAAAGTGACGTCAGCTAAAAACCAAACAAATAAAGTAAGCTAAATAGGACATTTTGTTGTCCCACCGTCGTAGCTCACGTGGTAGAGCGTTCGCCTGGCACACCGGTGACCCAGGTTCGAATCCCGTGGTGAGCGATATAAAAAGTGACCATTTTCACTGTCCATTTTAGCGGTAGATTGCTCTGGTGGTTTAGTATTGATTCAGGTCCCTACCCATCTTTCCCTGGGATGGTTATCTCCGTCTGTCATATCGCCAATGGTGGGTGTAGACGTTAAACCTCAATATTCATTCAGGACAATCAGTTAGTTAGTCATTGTTTATAGGGTCCCAGCGGACTGCAAAGAGCCGAGTCAGGATCACAACTTGGTTGAAAGAGGACTTGTGACGGTGGGTCTATTGTTGCAGGGCTCTGCACAATGGAATGCTATTACCCACTCGTCTTTCGTCTGTGGGGATCGGCTAGTTAATCTCCAGGTGACTACTCTTAATACATTTATAAGTTTAGCTCAGCCTGTGTTAGGCTGGGGCTACAGAGATAGGGAAGACAATGGTAAAATATTCACTGACACACTAGCTCTCACACGGCTATGAAACATAGGTAGTCCAGCCACTTGTTAACAGTAAATATCACACATTTATTTCCTCTACTCTATACAAAATCTTCTAATCACTATACTAACTTAAATGTCCAAATATCACTTCGAATAGTTCGCTGCTTGATAGTTCTATGCAGCTAATGTCTCAGCATTGGTCTAATGGTGCGTTCTGTCCAACGGGTCAGTTTTCTGGAAGAGTGGATTATTGATGTCCTTCTATAGCAGTTTTGGTGCATGGTTTCAATTGACTTAACTCTCTTGTAGACAAGCGGTGTTGTGGTGATGTCTTCTCCTGGTTGGCAGACTTGTGGGCTATGGTAGCTCAGTGCTCGATGCTCCAATGCAGGCCGAATGTCAGTGTGGACTCTTAATGGTCTTCCTTCTGCTTCGGGCCAACGACGCCTGCTCGTCTTTTTGACAATGTCAGGCTGTGGCTAACTAGGTTGAATTGAATTTCACCAGTCCTGCTTTAGTCTTCAGGTAGAGAGATCTATCGGAGCGTTGCTCCTTCTCCTATGAGCGTCAGGCAAAGAATGACTATCTAGCCCTGTGGTCATCCGGAAGCCCAGGAAATCTAGACTACAAAAGGCTCCCTCTGGCGTGGGTGGATGTTACTGGCTAAACGTCAGCAGAATGAGGTCACTGCCTAACTGAGCCAGCGTTAGCATACATATGCTTAGCCCACAATTGACTCGCGTCATCTGCTGTACAACGACTTTTATTTACAAAAGCTACATGCTGACTATTTAAGGCGAGAAGCCGTAGTGCTGTGTTAAACTGGTCCTCTTGCGACAGTCTCCCTCAACTGAAAAAAGGCGATGACTACTGGATTCGACCTTTTTCTACTACAGAGCCTAGTTTGACACTGCACTATCTTAGGGTCCTATTTACAAACGACTAAAGTTGCTCTACCTAAGCTGCAATGCTATGCCAGGTAGCTATGGACACTAGTGACAGGGGTTTACTGGACGTGGACAAATTCTGGTGCTGTGGCCCGTAGTTGTGTTGGGTGGGCGACAGCAGAGGTATCCTCCACGAGATGACGACTTAGGCAGTCGGCTTCGTGGTTCTCTTTGCCGGGGATGTACTCGATTTGGAAAGAGTATGCCTGAAGGGTGAGTGCCCATCGCATCAGGAGAGAGTTCAAGGATTTGGAGGCTGCCAGGAACGATAGCGGTTGATGGTCCACCTGAACTGTGAAGTGGGTCCCATACAGGTAGCGTTGGAACTTCTATATGGCCTAGACCAGTCCAAGACATTCTTTCTTCGACGTGGCGTAGTGTGTCTCGGCCGGTCCTGATTTGGCTCGGAAGAGTCCGCTGGACCTAAAGCAACAATAAATAAATCAATCAATCAGTGTGTCTCGGCGGGTCTCAGTTTTCTGCTGGCGTAGGCGACAGGGAATAGCGTCTCTGGGTTCTGGGGATCGCGCTGTAGCAGTACTGCTCCGAGGCCTAAGTCACTGGCGTCGGTGCGAAGAACGAAGGGCTGCGTCAAATCTGTAGGTGGAGTACTGGTGCCGATGTCATTTTGTCCTTTATGGTTTGGAACGCTGTCTCGCTTTCGGCTGTCCAAACGACTTTGTGTAACGAACGCGTTTTGTACGCAGTTATATAGAAAGACGTTATGACGTCACTGGGTTGTTCCGGTAGAAATTATAATTTAGTTTCTGAGCTGTTGTTAGATCAGAGACTATACATCAGCCTAAGCGAGAGGACGTTTTTTGTGGGTGCTCTGGAAAGACCTGTTTCTTTAGGACTTTAGCTGTATAAGAATACAGGTATTTGTTTATTATTATTATTATTAGTGGTATTTATAATGAACTGCTAAGCTATCTTTACGAAGAAGGAAGAATATTGCTTTTTGTAAAGTAGTACGTTTAGGGTACAGACGAACCCATGTTTGAAAACAAAGTTCGATAACTCATGTCAATATTTATTTGATTATGTATGTGTGACTCAGTTTGTAATTATGATGCCATTTTTATATTCAGTCATATGTGAAGATATGGGCTGAAATAGGAACGTATTTCAGTTGTGTAATTTGAATATCTATTGATGAATGAATGGGTATAAATATGTTATAAAATGAAGGTGAGCTGTGTTTGTAATATTTGTCTCATAGTCCATTGTGTGTAGCCTATGCAATGTGTGTAAAGTGGCTATACTAGGTATTGTCACAGGAATGCTGATAATAGTGATTGTAGTGATTGTGGTGGCGTGTAGAGACATTCTACAAAGGGAAATGATCCTTGCTCAATGTGAGCTATAAAGACATACAGTCTCTTTAAGGATAAGAGCAAAAATTTACGATTGTGTACATGTTGTATACAGCGGGGCGGTTACGGAGCAAAGAACCCCTGATGTGCGGCGGATGGATCTGGTCCCCATGACATCACTGGCCTGACCGGATGTGGACACCATCTTTGCCTTGCCTCTCCTTCGGATACCATCACTGGTGCAGAATTGCAACAACGGTGCCGAAGTAAATCTCCGGATCGACGCCACGAAGACATCTGCAGCGTCTTCAGTGTGGGTGGCTGTGACTCCAGCGACGGCTAATAATTCCGCGCCTGGAGTGCTTGATCCGTGAAATAGGTTAGTAAACAGAAACTGTGAAGTATAGAATCTCTGAGTCATCGAAGTGATGCTAATGAAAAAGAGTAGAGTCGAGTGACGTCCCCAGAAAGGGACAACGACTTCTGCTAGTGTTGGACTCTGAAAGCAACTGTGTGCACTTAACAGAAACTGCGTGAACTTACTGTGTAATCTGCGTGCCCTCATCCATTTGACTGGATGAAAATATTACACCAACTGTGTGCGCTTAACTATCGTATGTGTGAATTTATTTATATGCTGGAAATAATTGTATGATTTAATGTATCTGTGAATTTAGTGTATGTGAAGATGGTTTAATGTGTATGTTTATAATTGAATGAGAAATAGTATAACAGGAGGGCAAAGAGAAACAATTGTGTAGACTTTGTCCTTGTCTGAAAGCATGTGTGTGGTGAAGGATGAGATGTTAGTAAAGTAAACAGAGATAGAACACACTCCTTTATACTAAGCGTCAGACAGCCACACCCACACACTCATTCAATATACCATAAGTAGTTATACATATATTTATTTAGATCATAATACACAAAAACCCTCCGTTACATTTGGTGACCCTGACGTGATCTTATAGACGTGGACGTGGAGGTGGTTCATTTTACACCAATTTTGATAATTGCCCTCTTTGTGATGGTAAAGGTCATGGTCCTAAACAATGTCCCCTTCGAAATAGTCAAAACCCTTGCCCTGTTTGCAACATTGGTGGTCATACTAGAAAAGCTTGTCCCTTTGTTGTAAAGAAAGCCACAGCTTCAGATGATAAGACTAATAAATCAAGCTCTGGTTGTGCAGTTGTCCCTGTAGACTCTGAAGTTGTTTGTTCTGTTTTTGATCAGACACCTGGTCACTTGCATTTAGAAGTTGGTTCTGTAAATTCTACTGCTTGCTCAGTTCTGCGAGACACAGGTGCTACCATTTGTGGTGTTCGAAAACGTTTGGTTTCTGATGAGCAGTATGTACCAGGTACTGTTCGTTGTAAACCTTTTGGTGGAGAGATCAACATTTATCAGCAGGCTAAAGTTGTTGTTTCTTGTCCATATTTTATTGGAGAGTTGGTTTGTTGTGTTCTTGAGGATCCAGTTGCTGACTTGATTGTAGGAAATATTCCAGGTTTGATTGTTCAGCAGACCCAAGATACCAAAGTTGCTGCTGCTGCTGATGTCCCTGTTGCTGCTGTCACTACTCGTGCTCAGGCTAGGAAGCAAGATCTCCCGCACAAACCTCTTGTCACTGTGTGCGATGACTTGAAGGTCACTCGTGTTGAACTTATTCAGTTGCAGAAAGGTGATGCTACTTTGCAAGGTTGTTTTGAGTTAGCTGATTCAGGTGAAGAAAAGGTTGTTGGTTCTGCTACCTATACTTTCTATTTTAAAGATGATATTTTGTACAGAAGGTATCAGAAATCCAAGGATATTTTGCATCAGGTTGTTGTTCCTGAAAAACTTCGCACTTCAGTCATGATTGCTGCGCATGATCAACTTTTGGCAGGTCATTGTGGAGTTCGTAGAACTTTGACTAGGATTCTGTCCCAATTCTTTTGGCCTGGTGTTTCTGCTGATGTGAGTGCTTATGTTCACACTTGTGACATTTGCCAGAAAACAATTTCAAAAGGAAAAGTTCCCCCTGTTCCTTTGGCGACTATGCCTCTTATCTCGACTCCATTCGAGAGGGTCGCTATTGATCTAGTAGGGCCTTTGTCTCCTCCATCTGTTGAAGGTCACAGATATATTCTGACTTTGATTGACTTAGCTACTAGGTTTCCCGAAGCTGTTCCTATGAAAGACATTTCTTCTGTTGCTGTTGCTGAAGCTTTGATGAGTATTTTTTCGAGGTTAGGTTTTCCCAAGGAAATTCTTTCAGATCAAGGTTCTCAGTTCAACTCAGATTTGATGAAACAGTTTCATGCTTTGTGTGGTACTCAAGCCATACGTACTTCTCCCTACCATCCTCAAGCAAATGGTACTGTTGAACGGTTTCATGGCACTTTGAAATCTATGCTTCGAAAGGTTGTTCATTCTCAACCTAAAGCTTGGCATCGCTATCTTCCTGCATTGCTCTTCGCATGTAGAGAATTGCCGTCAGAAAGTACAGGTTTCAGTCCTTTCGAACTGATGTTCGGTCGCAAACCGAGAGGTCCCATTTCTCTCATTGCTGATTTCTGGACCGAAGATCACAACTCTAGTGATACATCAGCGAAGCCATTGTACAATTACCTCTTTGACCTGAAGAATATTATTTCTGAAGTTTGTGAAATTGCTTCCCAAAACTCTGCAGATTCGTCTGTCAAGAACAAAAGGTACTTTGATCGTCGTGCAAAAGCACGAACTTTTTCTGTTCATGATGAGGTACTTGTTCTTCTCCCCACTGACTCTAACAAACTTCTTATGACATGGTCAGGTCCTTATTTTGTACAGGAATGTCTTCATCCAGATTATAGAATTCTTGTGAAAGGCAAGTCGAAGATTTTCCATGCAAACATGCTCAAACGATATCTTCGTCGTGTTGATGCTGCTGTTGGTGTTGTTGAGGATACTACACGGTTGTCAACAGGTGTTTTGGTTGACTGGTCTTCCATTTCTACTTTTTTGCTTCCAGATGTCGAGGATGTTGGACCTCAGTGTGATGTTCCTCATGCTGACGTTTCAGATTGGCATACTGTCCCATCAGTGGCTATTGGTGTTGTCCAAGATGATGATGATGTTGGTGGTCTTCCCACTATTCCTCTCATGTTGTCGTCTGTCAATGACGAGGACATTTCAAAGATCGATTTCAACAATGATCTCTCTGATTCTGATGGTCAGTCCCTGTATTCAGTGTTTGCAGATTTTCCTACGGTGTTGACATCGAGACCCGGTGCATTCAATGGAAATCTATTCCTTGACGTCAAACTTACGACTGATGTTCCAGTTCGTCGACGGGCTTATGATTTACCTTTCTCTTCCAAGCAGGTAGTCGTAAGAGAAATTCAAGCCATGCTTGATCTGGGTGTGATCGAGAAGTCAAAGTCTGCATATTCATCACCTGTTGTCTTGGTTCAAAAGAAAGATGGCGCTTGTAGATTTTGCATTGACTACAGAGCCCTCAACAAAATTACAGTTTTTGATGCGGAGCCTATTCCAGATGTGGACGAGTTGTTCACAAGGCTTGCGAACAGTACGTTTTTCACACGTATTGATCTTTCTAAGGGCTACTGGCAGATTATTGTCAGCCCGGTGGATCGTCACAAGACGGCGTTCGCAACGCACATTGGTCTCTACCAATGGATCAGGATGCCTTTTGGCTTGGTTTCTGCTCCTGCAGTGTTTGCCCGGATGATGAGGATGCTCGAACTTGATGAGGCCAATTCCATGAATTTCTTTGACGATGTTTTGGTTCATAGTGCTACTTTCCAAGATCATTTGGTGCATGTTAGAGGAGTTTTAAACAAGCTGCTTCACTACAATTTGACGGCAAGACCAGCTAAGATCGCGTCTGGTTATAAAAGTCTGGAGTTTCTTGGACATGTGGTGGGAGAGGGGATGCTGCGTCCGGAAAAGAAAAAGATAGAAAAGATTTTGGCCATCCCTACTCCGACTACCAGAAAGCAGGTCCGTTCCCTGTTAGGGCTGTTGAGTTTTTATAGAAGATATGTCCCTGCTTTCGCAACTATCACGGCTCCCATTACCGATCTCACAAAGGAGACGAAAGCGCGCACAATTGCGTGGACTCCTGCTTGTGAGGAAGCGTTGGTTAAGATCAGACACATTTTTTCTTCTGCGCCTGTTCTTCAGTTACCTAGGCTGGACCAACCTTTCATTTTGCGCACGGATGCTAGTTCTACTGGCCTGGGTGCTGTGCTGCTTCAGGAGTTGGAGGAAACTCTTCACCCCGTGTCATTTGCGAGCAGAAAGTTGCTCGACAGAGAAACCCGATATAGCACGATAGAAAGGGAATGTTTGGCTATTGTTTGGGCTATTTCGAAATTTTCAAAATTTCTCTGGGGGGTTGACTTCGTCCTTCAGACTGATCACAGACCGCTGACGTACTTGCATACAAGTCGCTTTAAGAATTCTCGCATCATGCGTTGGTCTTTGTCCTTACAAGAGTTCAGATTCACTCTTGAACCACTTCCAGGTACACAGAATGTGTTCGCGGATCTGTTGTCGCGCGCTAATCGTGATCAATCGGTTCCATAGATCAAGGTTTCGTGGTCGTTGCTGTGTTTTGACACTATCCTCAGAACTTGTAAAAAATAACCTCGGTCGGTTCTTTTTTTCTTTGAGAGGGGGGTAGTGTAACGAACGCGTTTTGTACGCAGTTATATAGAAAGACGTTATGACGTCACTGGGTTGTTCCGGTAGAAATTATAATTTAGTTTCTGAGCTGTTGTTAGATCAGAGACTATACATCAGCCTAAGCGAGAGGACGTTTTTTGTGGGTGCTCTGGAAAGACCTGTTTCTTTAGGACTTTAGCTGTATAAGAATACAGGTATTTGTTTATTATTATTATTATTAGTGGTATTTATAATGAACTGCTAAGCTATCTTTACGAAGAAGGAAGAATATTGCTTTTTGTAAAGTAGTACGTTTAGGGTACAGACGAACCCATGTTTGAAAACAAAGTTCGATAACTCATGTCAATATTTATTTGATCATGTATGTGTGACTCAGTTTGTAATTATGATGCCATTTTTATATTCAGTCATATGTGAAGATATGGGCTGAAATAGGAACGTATTTCAGTTGTGTAATTTGAATATCTATTGATGAATGAATGGGTATAAATATGTTATAAAATGAAGGTGAGCTGTGTTTGTAATATTTGTCTCATAGTCCATTGTGTGTAGCCTATGCAATGTGTGTAAAGTGGCTATACTAGGTATTGTCACAGGAATGCTGATAATAGTGATTGTAGTGATTGTGGTGGCGTGTAGAGACATTCTACAAAGGGAAATGATCCTTGCTCAATGTGAGCTATAAAGACATACAGTCTCTTTAAGGATAAGAGCAAAAATTTACGATTGTGTACATGTTGTATACAGCGGGGCGGTTACGGAGCAAAGAACCCCTGATGTGCGGCGGATGGATCTGGTCCCCATGACATCACTGGCCTGACCGGATGTGGACACCATCTTTGCCTTGCCTCTCCTTCGGATACCATCACTGGTGCAGAATTGCAACAACGGTGCCGAAGTAAATCTCCGGATCGACGCCACGAAGACATCTGCAGCGTCTTCAGTGTGGGTGGCTGTGACTCCAGCGACGGCTAATAATTCCGCGCCTGGAGTGCTTGATCCGTGAAATAGGTTAGTAAACAGAAACTGTGAAGTATAGAATCTCTGAGTCATCGAAGTGATGCTAATGAAAAAGAGTAGAGTCGAGTGACGTCCCCAGAAAGGGACAACGACTTCTGCTAGTGTTGGACTCTGAAAGCAACTGTGTGCACTTAACAGAAACTGCGTGAACTTACTGTGTAATCTGCGTGCCCTCATCCATTTGACTGGATGAAAATATTACACCAACTGTGTGCGCTTAACTATCGTATGTGTGAATTTATTTATATGCTGGAAATAATTGTATGATTTAATGTATCTGTGAATTTAGTGTATGTGAAGATGGTTTAATGTGTATGTTTATAATTGAATGAGAAATAGTATAACAGGAGGGCAAAGAGAAACAATTGTGTAGACTTTGTCCTTGTCTGAAAGCATGTGTGTGGTGAAGGATGAGATGTTAGTAAAGTAAACAGAGATAGAACACACTCCTTTATACTGAGCGTCAGACAGCCACACCCACACACTCATTCAATATACCATAAGTAGTTATACATATATTTATTTAGATCATAATACACAAAAACCCTCCGTTACATTTGGTGACCCTAGACTTTCTCTGTGTTAGTTAGCATTAAGTCATACATATATTTATTTAGATCATAATACACAAAAACCCTCCGTTACACTTTGTCCGGGGCGGTTTTCCGGGTTCCATTAATTAGTGGCATGGCGATGCTGTTGTAGTTGGGGATGAATTTCTAGTAGAAGCCACAAAGCCCCAAAAAACGACTGCACTTCTTTTGTGGTCTTGGGCCTTGGAGCGTCGAGCAGGCGTTTCATGATCTTCTCTACAGGCCGCAGGCTTCCTTGACTGATGGTGTGTCCCAGAAATTCTAATTCCGTGAACCCCATCTGACACTTGCTGGGTCTTGCCCATTTAAGGTGAGAATCCGTAGTGCTGTGTTAAACTGGTCCCCTTGCGACAGGACTCACCCCTGATCCGTATAAAAGGTCTGCTGAAACAACCCTAGCGGCTGAGGGGCCGGGTAGCTCAGTTGGTAAGAGCGTCTTGCTAGTAACCGAAAGGTCGCTGGTTCGAATCCCGGATTGGTCAACGTGTGATCATATTATTTTCCCCTTTACCAACAACTGGCCCGCTGGTGTCAGTATAAATCGGTCCAGTAGTCACCTATATGCGAAAGTGTCGTGTGACTATAATCTACAAACAACAACAACCCTAGCGGACTTGTCCCCTATACGCACTGTGTCCGGGGACGTTAATTTACCTAATGCCAAATGCCCTAGCGGTAACACTAATGCACTGAAGGCACTCCACCAGCCGGTTACTGTACAATAAAGGCATTACCCATGCAGGGGACGCTGAGGCTTTGCCCTAATTTATCAAATACCCGTTCACAAAAACAAAATATAATATAAACATCGTTATAAAATATTAACAAAACCCATACATATAAAATGCCTACATTGCTAAATAGTACTACCATAGAAAGTCCTAGTGATCATTTGGCAGAAAGCGTCCGATGTTCCCAAGCTGACCCAACAGACCTGGACCTTCGGTGGCATGATAGAGGCTCTTGTAGTTTGTTACACTCGGTTTGATGATGGTGTTTTTCTTTATCAGTATCCGATTCAGCCCCAATGCTGAATTCCTGATAAGGTGTAACTCAGATTCGTTTATTCACGCAGCCCGTCCAAACAGCATACAAGTCACAAAGTCGACGTATGAAGTTTTCCACTTTTATTCAGCACACATCAACAACTGCATACAATTCTCAACTCAACTCAACAACTTTCACAGCAACTCTCTACAACAATCAACAACTTTACTATCTCAACAGCAACTCGGCACACGATTAAATAACCTCTCTCTCTTCTGGAACAATTTGGTACATGGTAGAAATGACGTACTGCCACCAATCGAACTAAAGATCGTCATCACTGACTTACGTCATACCTATTTCCTCTACTTCCGGGAACATTCACGACCTTCGATATCCATCGGGAAATTTCTATCGACAGATCACGAAAATTCTCCAATAATATCGACCAACGAAAATTATCAACGTTATACAAAACCACTCCTAACAACAATGCAAACTCAAATCAAAGGTAAATAAACTCCATTATTGAATACTTTGTAAAACGAAACGATTAGATCTATCTTGCG
Source organism: Oncomelania hupensis (assembly GCA_036898135.1). Taxonomy (NCBI): domain Eukaryota; kingdom Metazoa; phylum Mollusca; class Gastropoda; order Littorinimorpha; family Pomatiopsidae; genus Oncomelania; species Oncomelania hupensis. Next base: position 72,897,382 of record CM072516.1, read on the forward strand.
CGTTTCTGACGTACTACCATTCGCGTTTCAACGTAACATAACCCCCCACTCAAGAAGAAATTTACCCAATTTCTTTCAACAACGTTGAAACGTAATGCACAAACAAAGTTCAGAATTAAAACTTATTTCAGACTGTCTGAACACTGTCAATGTTCTCAGTTCATTCACACAGAGTCAATGGTTTTCATCTTCAAATCTGTCTGGATATTGTCAATGTTCACAGATCATTTACCCAGTCAACGTTTTTCATTTTCAAGTCTGTCATTACCAATATTCTTAGTTCGTCCACACAGTCAATGTTCTTTCATTCGCAAGGAAACGACGCCCTCGTCAGTTGCGGTCGTCATCGGCCCAGGGTCAAAGACGATGATCACGTGGGCTTCCCTGGAATCAGTGCGTCCTCCGTTGTCTTCTTCTTCCATCGAACGTCCGATGAAGTCGACGTTGTCATTCCCCAGAATGCACTTGCTGGGTCTCACGGTCAGGTTGGCTTCTGCGAGACGGTGGAACAGCTCCCTCAAAGTCTGCAGATGCTCCTTCCAGGTCTGGGTGTGGACTTCATGTTCGACCAAAGTCGTAGAGCCTGGGACATCATTGAAGTTATGGGGAAACTCGCCCATAATGTCCTTGAGCTCCAACTTTTGACCTTCCGTCAAGCGTGGTCCTAGCTTAACATCATTGATGCCTTCTTTGCTATGGAAGTCTCCCAGTTCCAACAGTTCCTCGCTGTCAAAGCTGTCGTCGGTCACAGCTGCTGTGGCTGCGTGCACAGTCTCTGATGGCCTTTCCACGTACAGCTTAAGGAGGTTGGCGTGGTATATCTTGGAATGCTGGCCGACCTTCACCTTGTAGTCGTTGATTCCCACCACGGTCTCCACTTCGTACGGGCCTTTCCACTGCATCAGCAACTTATTGTGATCGGTAGGTAGCAGCACCAGCACTTTGTTGCCAGGTTTGAACTTCCTGTTCACAGCCCTACGGTCATAGTAGTGCTTTCCACAGTCCTGGGACTTCTTCAAGTTTTCTCTGGCTATCTCGAGAGTCTGCTCCAGCTTCTCCCGTAGCTCAAACACGTACTGGTAGCTGTTCTTCACCTCTGGGGTGTCTACTTCTTTCGTCCACAGTTCTTTTAGGATGTGCATCGGCCCTCGGATGGTTCTTCCGTACAGCAGCTCGAACGGAGAAAAGCCGGTGGACTCCTGCGGTACTTCTCTGTAGGCGAAAAGTAAGGCGTTGATATAGCGATGCCATTGTCTGGGCTGCTCGCTGCACAGTTTCTTCAGGGTGGACTTCAGCGTAGCATTGAACTTCTCGACAAGCCCGTTGCACATCGGATGGTAGGGTGTCGTAGTCAAATGCCGGATGCTCAGCAGTCTGTTGACCTCCTTCATACAGTCAGAGACGAACTGTGTCCCGAGGTCTGTCAGAATTTCTTCAGGCACTCCAAGTCTACTGAACATGTCCACCAGTGCTACAGTTTCAGTGTCAATCTTCTTCAGCGGCACTGCTTCTGGGTACCGAGTCGCATAGTCCACTAAAGTCAGTACCCACCGATGACCTTCTTCACTCGGAGGTCTTATTTCGCCGATTAAGTCTAAGGCCACCCTCTTGAAAGGTCGGTCGATCAGAGGCATCCTCTGCATAGGCACTTTCGGGACCCTTCCTCGAGGTATGGTCTTCTGGCAAATGTCACATGATCGGCAGAAACGGCTGACGTCCGCATGAAGTCCTGGCCAGTAGAACACCGCCTGGATTCTGTCTGACGTCTTCTTGATGCCTAGGTGACCTCCCATGATTGAGTCATGCGCTACTTCCATCACCCGGCGCCTTAGGGGTAACGGTACCAATACTTGACGTAGTGGTTTCCCTCCGTTGACCCTCGGGTGCTGGAAGATTCGATACAGGATCTTGGCCTTCACCTCAAAGTAGACCGTACCACTGCCTTTGGTCACGTGGTCTTGGCGGTTCCTGTACTTGTTTAAAGTACTATCAGCTTCCTGGAGCTGGATCAGCTTATCTCTGTCCACGATGGCAGCTTTAGAGTTGTCGGCGACCTTCAGTGGCGTAGACGTCTTGTCTCTCTTGGCCTGGGCCCTGGTAGTAACAGCACCGACGATCTCTGGTCGGCAGGGCTGAGCCGGAGTAACCACATTGTCCCGTAGCAGCTCTGTAAGGTCTCCATCGGGAAACGGCAATGGATCCTCCTCCACAACTTCGACGTGTTGAGTTGAGGCAGGACTCCACTCTGGATCGGGGTCGTCGGGTCGTCTCGCGCCGTCGATATTCCCGATCATCAAATCATACAGCGGCTTCTTCAGGCAAACCGCTTCGACTTCGCCTATGTAGAAAGGGGTGTTGACATGAACTTTTGCAACTGGCGCTTTCACACATTTGCTGTCGGCCATGAGTGTCCATTTAGAATCTCCAGTGAATTGTTCTTTAGCGATTAGGTCTTCTCTGACGATGACCCCACTGCAGCCAGAGTCTCTTAAGACAGTCACTTCATTATTTCCGACGCATCCCTTGGAAACAGGCATGTTCTGGACGGTCACAGCTGCGCTGGCGACGACGGGGATGGATTTTCCGTTGGCAAGGAGAAGCTGGCCGTCAGTTATGCACTCTTGCACGTCCGCAGGGGTAGCTGTGCGCTCGGTCTCACTCGGAAGAATGACGCTCCCGCCGCACACCTGATGGTCAGATCTACTGGTTTGCCGTTGATTGGAGAAACGTCTCTGTCGGTTGCCCGCCGCTGCGTTGTCCGTACTACTCCGCTGTCCGCTACTTTTGTTTTGAGGACAATTAGCCGCCCTGTGGTCTGTAGCGTTGCAGGTGAAACAGCCTCTTGAATGCCCTTCCCTGGGAGGAGGCGTGGAGTCCGTCTGTCTCTGGCTCGTCTGGCTCCCTTGGATCTGGTTCCCATGGTTTGCAGTCTTCTGAAAATGTTTCGTCGCGCTGGGTGGCCCCAGGGTTTTCCCATGAGCGATAAGATATCTTTCAGCAGCCCCAGTCACATCTTTAAGCGTCTGCAGCTTTTGTTCTTCTAAGTGGGTCGCTAGGTCCTTGTGACAGGCATTGAGAAATTGTTCCTTCACGATCAGGTCATGGAGACTGTCGTAAGACTTCCTTTCGCCTGATAACTCCACCCACTTGTGTAGATATGACGACAGGCGCTCCACAAACTGCTTTGGCGTCTCGTCTGACTTAGGCCGGCATTCACGGAAGCGTTTACGGTAGCCCTTCTCTGTAAAGTTGTAGCACTGCAATAGGGCCTCTTTCAAGACGTCGTAGTCTTTAGCGTCATCGTCCGACAATCTGGTGTAGACGTCGAGTGCTTGCCCCGTCAGAAGTGCACTTAGTCGAATCGCCCAGTCTTGAGGTTGCCAGTTAGAGCTTTTGGCAAACCTTTCAAATCTCGCCAAATAACTGTCGATCTGGTCCTTCCCGTCGACAAACGCTGGCAATTTTGGAGCTTTGTTGTCACTGATAACTTGTGGCGCATGCTGATTGTTTTGGATAAGCGCCAACTCTAGCTGGTACTGACGCTCACCTTCAAGACGCTTCAGCTCGAACTCTCTTTCTTCACGGCGACGTTGCTCTTCTTTTTCTTGCCGCTGCTGTTCGATTTCTAGACGCTTCTGTTCTAGTTCTAGTTCTTTTTCTAGACGCTTCTCTTCTAATTCTCGTTCTTGTATTCTCTCCTGGGACTTGACGTACTCCGTCAGCTGTTTGCCTTTGAGATTCAGTGCAATCCCTTTCTGCCAGAAGTCAGCCATCTTGATGCTTCTGGAAAGTTCTTTTTCTGGAATGTTCTTTTCTGGAAAGTTCTTTTCTGGAAGGTTCTTTTCTGGAAAGTTCTTGACTGCTGCACCCTTCTAGACTGTTCTAGAACAGCACGCTTTCTGCAGTAGCGCTGATGCTTGCCACTAGTCGCTTTCGCTGACGCAGGCCCCGCTGTCCTCGTCCTATGCGACGCTGCACCACGCTGGTGTTGATGTACACGCTCCTGTGCTGAAGTAGACGCGACGTCCGCTCGTCGCTCTCTCTAATACTGGCGATGTAGCTCCGAGACTGTCCCTCAACGTAGTCTTGCGGCAGCCACGTAGTCCCGATCTGTTGTTCGCTCACGAAGCAACTCTTCAGCGACTACACGCCCTTGCAGTCAACCCGAACCTATCGGTGATGTAGTCCCAGTATGTTGGCCCCTCTCGACGCAACTCGTTGGCGGCTACCCTCGATGACTGCCTCTCGTAACGTTGACTCGCTTGTTGTAGCAGTTGAACCCTTGGCTATGGCGTGAATCCCGGCTTGGCCCCCAAAATGTTACACTCGGTTTGATGATGGTGTTTTTCTTTATCAGTATCCGATTCAGCCCCAATGCTGAATTCCTGATAAGGTGTAACTCAGATTCGTTTATTCACGCAGCCCGTCCAAACAGCATACAAGTCACAAAGTCGATGTATGAAGTTTTCCACTTTTATTCAGCACACATCAACAACTGCATACAATTCTCAACTCAACTCAACAACTTTCACAGCAACTCTCTACAACAATCAACAACTTTACTATCTCAACAGCAACTCGGCACACGATTAAATAACCTCTCTCTCTTCTGGAACAATTTGGTACATGGTAGAAATGACGTACTGCCACCAATCGAACTAAAGATCGTCATCACTGACTTACGTCATACCTATTTCCTCTACTTCCGGAACATTCACGACCTTCGATATCCATCGGGAAATTTCTATCGACAGATCACGAAAATTCTCCAATAATATCGACCAACGAAAATTATCAACGTTATACAAAACCACTCCTAACAACAATGCAAACTCAAATCAAAGGTAAATAAACTCCATTATTGAATACTTTGCAAAACGAAACGATTAGATCTATCTTGCGCGTTTCTGACGTACTACCATTCGCGTTTCAACGTAACATAGTTTGTTAATTTGTGTGCATCACACACATACACACAAATCGCTCACACAGATACACGGAAACACTGTTACGATTGAGACGCGCACTTTCATTTCCAATACTTCTTCTTTTAAAGCACAAGGCCTGCAATTATAGCGTTACGTTTCCTTTGATCTAAGTGTGCTGGAGGGATCTTATGTTTATTGATCGATGTTTTGAGAGCTATTTAGTCACAGATAATTATAATTCTCAAAATTTGTAGAAAGTTCTGTGACGTAAGACAGTCCATAACTCCGGTAACGAGTTTTAATTTGAACGCCGACTCTTTCCTTGTTGCTGAGCGAACGAGTTGCGTGGATAAGAATTCGAGTTACACAAGATTCAAGCATCGGGGCTGAATCGATCCTTGCTGTGTAATACACACACACGCACACCCACACCCACACCCACACCCACACAAAGAGGAACACACATAAACACTCTTTTACGCACATACACAACACAACACACACAACACACACACACACAACACACACACACACACTCACACACCTACACACACACGCCCACACACACACACACACCTACACACACACACACATTTAATAACGAGTCATATAACAGGTGACAGGTTTGTAAAATAATTCCGTCACCTTCTTGATTCGACCGCGGCTAGTTTGCACTTCTAGCGCCTGTTCACAGGACGATTGAGGTGTTCTTCAACTTTACCTATCTACATTGACGAGGGCGGAATTGTTCTTTTCGCTTCCGGAAAAAGTAGACCAATGGTTCAACACGGTGAGTAGGACCAAAGTAAAAAACGGCAAGACCATTTCCGCTGGCTGTGTACTTAGCGGGAGGAGGGTGTACGTTTTAGAGTAAAAAAGGGCCGCAGAAACTGACAAATTCTACTCAGTACATAGAGAAGGCGTAGATCTCGTCAGTCTTAGATAAGCTGTACGCTTTAAGTGTTCAACGCACGCTACCGCGGAACAGCGAATACCTCAATAGTTTATTTCCTAGAATGTCTGAAAGCAAGGGTCTCGTGGTAGTTAAACTGCGACAGGTGCTACCAATAGCTACATGTCGCAGTGTTGCTAACACCTGCTATTGGTAACATCGGTGGCAGTTTAACTAACACCATACCCTGCAGCTTTGACATAAAGGTAGAGTTTCCCCTAATCTTTCAGTGGCAAGTGAAAGAACTCTTATGGACCTCCATTTTCTGAAGGTTAGCTCTGTTAAGGTGGTGCTTATCTCCCCATGTTTAACTTCTTATTCCTGGTTCTTAATAGATCCAGTGACTCAAAACACAGCTGAAATTAAAGCCATGATTGTTGTGCGATGTTCCTTTTTCTTCACACTTGAGTCAATCCAAGATTTGATTGAACTCAATTTCGAAAGAGCAGAGTGTACCCTAACGTTTACAGTATGTAAGGCTTGGCTATATTAAATAATACGAGCACTGGCTATATTGATATCGCATCGAAATATTATGAAACCTCCACCAACCTTCTCCAAACACACACAGGCACACCCACACCCACCCACCCACCCACACATACACACACGCACACACACACACATACACACACACACACAAACGTGTTTTTACGGCGTTATTATGATTTTCCTGGAACGCCACATACGTTGTGTTGACAATGGGCCATATTGCGTCCCTTTTTAAAAAATGCTTTTAAGTGTTCTAACGCTAACGCTAACCCTAACCCTTACCTTAACACAGCCCTAACCCTAACGGACCATTGGTTTGACGTCAAAACAACGAGGGCTGTCAAAACAAGTAATATAGTTGTTTACTAGTTTGTCCAAATAACGAGGTGTAAACAAGTCCAATAATACAACACTACGCACACGCACCTTCTCTCTCATTCTCACACTCTCTCTCTCTCACACACACACACATACACACACAAGTATGTAGAACACCAAAACTGGGTTTTACTAAAAATGTAGGAATCGGAAAGTGTTTTTTTGACGGAAAGAACGCAAGTTTCTTCTAAAAATGTAAGTAACTAATGCAAAATTGGCTCTTTCCGTCTCAAAAGTTGACATAGTTCATGTCCTATAGGCGACGAAATAGGTCGAACTTCCTTGCAAATTTTCCCAAAAATTGACTGGATTTTCTCCGTCCCGGATAGAGCACTCCCTTGCACTTAAAACACTCTCATGCAACACAACTGCACTCCCATGCACTAAAAGAGCACTCCTGTGTAGGCCTACTTAGAAAAAAGTGGATAACTGGAAAAAAGTGGGTGGCTTATACACACACCCATTTCCTGCATCAAAAGCAAGGTCAGTGACCCATTTCAAGGCTTATGTCTCCGCACTTTCACTCACTAGTACAAAATCACACACACAAACACACATGGATAACTTTATTACAACCCAAACCGTTGACTTTAACAATGTTGTAATGGACCCAGCACATTTCGTCGATTACGCCACTAGCACCCTGAGTCGTCTCCGCTTCCACACCGCCCATGAGCAGCCCAGACACAAACATCACGTGCACTAGCCCCAAACAGCCAATCACCAAAACTACGAGTTCTGCTCGGAATCATGCATCCTTTAGAGCATGTACTTCAGAAATTTCTGGTTATAGCAGGTGTTTATGAAAGAATCATACGGTGTGGCCACTTCCACAATAAATGTTAGGCTATTGGCATGATCTTCAATACAATGTCAGGTTTGTTGCTGGCTAGACTGTCACGAGAGAAGTCCTGAAACTGCACACATTTGTCACAGAACGCGCTACAGTAATCGGTAACTATAGCTTTCTTCACCTCCTACCCTATCGTGCCTTTCAATATTGAGTCCCTTTAGTTCTTTACATCCGTTCAATGCGTGCGAGCTTGAATCTCTTTTACAGTTTACACACGCACACACGTCCCCACACACACAACAAACCACTACAACAGCACAACTAATGCCTATTATGATGCTGTCAGCTAAACTCTGGGGGTGTCGGATAGCGCAGTGGTTGGAGCACTCACTACTGTGTCGCAAGTTAAGCACCGTCCAGTGCGGTTAGCACTTGGATGGGTGACCGCAAAACGTGAAGCGACAAATAACAACGCCCCCAGTTGACTCAACTGTGACTGAGTACCTACTCTCTTAAGGGTGGGGAAGGTAAAGCAGCGAGGGAGAGAGATGGGCATCACCCTCATTACGCTGGCCCAAGATAAGTGTGATCTCCAACATCAAGCTCCCCTACGGCCACAAGGCTATGGCATTGGGACTACCTTTACCTTTACCAGCGAAACTCTAATAACTTGCAGCGATCAACGTTAACGGTAAGAAGGGGAAAGCTTGATAATAATAAATTGCTAACCAGTGCTCAGTCTAATCTTTCGAGAGAAAAAAAAAGAGTCTAGACTGTTAATACCCTCAGCACTCAGCGTGATGAACCGCAGAGAGAGGCCAACGTTCTTACGCAGTGGTAGCTAATGATAATAATATAATAATAATAAAAACGATTTATATAGCGCCGTTTTCTGATCTACGATAAAGCACAGTGTTCTTCACAGTAAAACCATTGTAAACATTTGATCAAAACACTAAAATACAATCCATACATACTATTAATATTGCAATAACAATAGCAGTCACCAAAACCAAACAGAACCCAAATGACAATATCACGCCTACTACATTAAAAACAACATACAGATTTGCACAAAATACAAAATCAAACATCAAATACATAATAACAAGCATAAACATAATTACAAACAACAGCAGAATTAGACAATCTCTGATATAAAAAAATATTATTGTCATAATTTAAACGGGTCCCTTAAAGCAATACCATGGTTTTAAAAGTAGAAGTACAGTATAAACATTAAAAACAATATCCTTCATACAATTAAAAAAACAATAACAAAAGGTTGTCAAAAATGCATCAGTCACTCAGGGATATGGCGAACAGTGCAGAGAGAGTGAAGATGTGGAAGAGATCAGTCAGAATAGTATTGTCTGAACAGATGTGTTTTGAATATTTTATCCCTGTCTGTATTAATGTAACTAAAGACAAACTTTTTTCATCTGAGATTGTGTAGCAAGTCCTGTTAGCATACACCTTGAAGGAGTTTCAAACACAGACTTACATATTCTCAACCTGCTTTCTGCGCAAGCTAGGTTTTATGTTCGTCTGCAGGTAGTTCTGTTATCTGCGTTTCCGCGTATAACAATTTGATAAAAGTTATTTTTACTATATTTTATTGCACTTTTAGTTTTACCATTTTCATTTGAAGTAAAATTAATGTATGTGTGCTTGGGGAAGGGGGATGTGATGCACGATCGCTTTGATGGTGTTGCTGTCTTATTTTATGGCATGTATCAATGTTTTGTATTTGTTTTTGGAGGGGAGGTGGTAGGTGCGGTGGAGTGGATGGTAGGTGGTAGGAGGGTCATATTACAAGTTACCATTATAAGTATAAGTGTCTCTATAAGGCGATTGCTTTGAGACGTACATACAGAAATATTAAATCTTTCATATCCTATCCTTTCCCGTAACTCGAAGGTCGCTTGTCACAGATGATTGTTTAACCAACGTACTCCATCTTTCTTTGTCCTCAGCAACCTTCATGGCTTCGCTCAGTGTCAAAACAGTCCATTCTCGAATGTTGTCCTCCAATCTCTTTTTCTGTCTCGCTCTTCTTCTGCCTCCTTGCACCGCGCCTTGCAGGATGGTCTTTGCAAGGCATGATGCTCTGGTGACGTGATCATACCATCGGAGTTTCCGTTTTTTCACCACTGTGAGCATGTCATCGTGTTGTCCAATGGTTTGTGTGATGGTCTGTCGGATTTCGTCGTTGGTGATGTGCTGGGTATAGGAAATGCCCAGAAGTCTTCTGTAGCACCTCATATCCATGCTTTGTATTCTTCATTGTAGATCTGCTGTGAGGGTCCATGTTTCGCAAGCGTACAGGAGGATGGAGATGACAAGGGAACGCAGCAGCCTTACCTTGGAATGTAGACTGGTGATCAAATTACAGATAAAACTTGTAGATACTCTAGTTGGTCTACTATAGCTCCGTTGTTTCAAACGTAGAGAGAAACTCCAGGACTTTACCTCCGCTGTTTCAAAGGTAGACTTGAAGACCTGTAGTGAAACTTCAAGTGCAGTCGTGACCATTAAGGCCACAATGGCTATTGGGTTTACAGTAACTCAACACTTTAGCTATGGGCTGATGCTGCAAGTCGCTTGTCACGCTCTTGACCGCCAAACAATGTGGTGTAGTCATGCCTCTCACCCCGAGTCCCCGTGTGTGTGTGTGTGTGTGTGTGTGTATAGGTGGGTGCGAGTGTGAGTGAGAGAGAGATAGAGAAAAAGAGCGCTTAATGGTGTTAGTATAACTTTAAAACAACTCTTTAACGTGTCTGTTCCGTGTTGACATGAACTATATCGCTGTTTGCTTGGCGTGTCTTTTCGCAGCTGACTTCAGCTTTTTAACTTTTTGCCCCTGAACTGTCTATGATTGGCACAGACTGAGCAGTGGGGACTACACTCAGGGCGTACGCACGAAAGAGGTCGTTTCAAGTATTGCAGTCAACGTCAAACTGAGTATCACAGACTGCTGAGTCACTGTGACGGGGGATCTATTGTTGCTGGGCTCTGCACAATTGAATGCTATTACCCACTGGTCTTAGTCGATGGGGATCGCTAGTTATCTCCCTGTGACTTAACTTAATACATTTATTTGTTTAGCTCGGTCTGTGTTTAGGCTAGGGGTACAGAAGTAGATAGAAACATGGTAAAAGATCACTGTCACACTAGCTTTCACACGGCTATGAAATATATGTAATCCAGCCACTTGATAACAGTAAATATCACACATTTATTTCCTATATTCTATACACGATCTTCAATGTACGAAACTAACTTAAAAATTCAATTGTTTCTGAGACTGGTTCGCTCGCTGATAGATCTAGGCCGCTACTTTATCTTCATAGGGCACTGGATGATTTCTGCTTTAATGGTCAGAGTTCTTGAAGATTGGACTACTGTGGTCCTTTGTTACAGGTTTGGTGCACTGAGTACTTTGTACTTAACTCAGTGTTTGAAGAGCTGTGCTGTGATGGAATCTGTGACAAGCTGTGTTGTCGTGGCCTCTTCTCCCGGTGGTTAGACTGGTGGGCTATCTTCACGTAGTGTGTTCGATGCCTCGGCAGCCAACATTCGGCGACGACTTGTTCTTGTCACGATATAATGCCTGCTAGTCTTTTTGACAATGTCAGGCCGTGGCTAACTTGATTGAATTCGAATATTTAACAAGTACTGCTTCCCTGGTCTATCAGTGGAGAGATTTCTGCTAGCTGTGTTCTCTAGACAGTTTAACTGTAGACTCACTTTTCTATCTCTCTCCTTGAATCAGCCAGAACTGGTTCAATCTATCCTAGCTGTGTTCTCATTGGCTGAAACAACTCTGAGTGGATGTAAAATCCGAAGCTCGATCGTAGGCTGCGATGATGTCACTAACTGTGCTTGCATCAAGCTACAACTGTGTTACGCATGATCACTTCTGTCGTCTGCTTCATACTAAGAGTAACCTTCTAAGTTTATACTGACTAAACAAGCAAAAGCTTAAAGGGCTGTGTAAACGGGGCTCTTGTTACAGTCGCAAGACTTAGTGTCCGTTAGGTCTAGAGGGTTTTGACAATCAGTGTACGACTAGCTCTAACCTCATCCACACAAGTCTGGAACGACTGAAGCACTAGAGAGAGCGAGCGAGAGAGAGAGAGAGAGAGAGAGAGAGAGAGAGAGAGAGAGAGAGAGAGAGAGAGAGAGAGAGAGAGAGAAGAGGTGGAAGAGAGCGAGAGAAGTCGAAGTCGAAGTTAAAGTCGAAACCTTTAATAAGATAATACTTTAGGTCCTTACAGCTAGTCCTTTATAATAATTTCAGAACAAACAAAATAATTAACATAAAATTGATTTGAAGCTAACATAAACCTTTACCATGGTAAGAATTACAAATAGAAAGAGAAAGAGACAGAGAGATTTTACAGCTTATTCCTACAGTTAAGCCTGGTTTTAGGCACATATGCAAACATGATACATTTATACAATTATATAAACTTGCCACATTATATATAAGAGAAAGAGAGATAGAGAGGGAGAGAGAGAGAGAGATGAGAAAGAGAGAGAGAGAGAGGAAAACTGACTTTAATCGTTTATTACAATGACAACATGTTAAAAAGATAATAATTTTAAGCTTACAGCTTATTCTTATAATTAGTCCTTGTTTCAGGCACCTATGCAAACATAATACATTTATACAATCATTTCAACCTGCCACATTTTACATAAATAAAAATTCAGCTACAATAATTTAAGAACAAGAACTTTAAAAATCTAAACGTCATCCAAACATTATAGTATAATAACATCGACCCTCGCCTTAAGAAGCTCTTGAACTGTAAAAGCGCTATATAATATTGATATGATAAGAACATTGTCTTATTTTCTTAAAAGGAAATAAGCATCATATGTTGGCAAAAGCGTTGAAAACATTGTTTTTAATTATGAATTTAAAATATGATTAAAAGGCTTTGTTTTAAATGATTTGATTGTTTTGCTTTGTTTTATGATAAGTGGAAGTTTATTCCACGAAGATGGTGCTCTAAAGCCAAAACTAGTCTTGTACAGATCAAGTCTTGGTTTAGGTAAGATATAATTTTGAGCGTGGTATATATTTGATGATTTATAAAAAAAAAATTGTTTGAGATAGTTTGGTGCAATATTGTTGTGAACTTTAATCATAAGAATGATCATATTATATTCAACTTGTTTATTTAGTGGTAAAATGGTTAATTTTGTAAATTTTTCATCTGTTAAAAGAGCTGTGTAGTTTGAAATAAATTTTATTGCCCGCCGATGCAATGAATTTCATTATTTTTTTAAAATTTGATTATGACTAGCACCACTCCACAAAGCGGAAGCATAATTAATATGAGAAAGACAGTGTGCATGGAATAAAGTTTTCTTGGAATATTCAGGAACAAAAAATCTTAATTTTGGAAGTGAAAACGTATTTTTGGAAAGAAGTTTACATATTTTATTAATGTTACACTCCGTTTGATGGTGGTGTTTTTAATCAGTAGTTGATTCAGCCCCAATGCTGAAGTACTGATGAGTGTAGCTCAGATTCGTTTATCCACGCAACCCGTTCAATCAGCATACAAGTCACAGAGTCGACCTATGAAGTTTTCCACTTTTATTCAGCACACATCAACAATCACAATACAATCGCTCAATCGCTTTTTTACTCTCAACTTTTATTTTCCAACTCACTATAAACAGCACACCTTTGAAACAGTGCAGCACTATATTTATACAGTCTCTCTAAACTCCAGAAAGAGCGAGAAAACCCCCCAACGTGACACACCTCAACCAATCAGAATTAATTTCATCATCACTGTTTTACGTCATACAACCTTTCTTTCTGTCAAAAGAATGTTCTCGAATATCCCGAAACTTCGATCGACAGTAAACAAGCAGATCTAGAGAATTCTCCAATAATATCGACTAACGAAAATTATCAACGTTATACAAAGCTTCTTCTAACAACAATGCAAACTCAAATCAAAGGTAAATACACTCTATTATTGCATGCTTTGCAAAATAAAACGAACAGATCTATCGCGCGCGCTTCACACATAATATCGTGCACATTTCACACGCACCATCATGCGCGTTTCAACGTAACAATTAATGTGTTCATCCCATTTTAATTCCGAATCAACATTAACTCCAAGTACACGATGGTTTGTTACTTGGTTCATACAGTTGTTATCTATTGTAATATTTAATTTTAAAGGCTACAATTGAAGTTTTCGTCTTGTTGCGATGATCAAGCACTTTTTTTTAATAGGAAGAATGACCATTTGATTTGTTAGGCGCCAGTGTATCACATCATTTAAACTGTTTTGTAAAGATGTTTGTAGCGGTAATATTTTTCCCAGTTATCTCATTCATTGCTTTCCAAAGTTGTTTTGTATCATGATTATTAATTATTAATGAAGTAATATACTTTGTTTTGAGTCTCGAATCATAGTGGAGACTCTATTTCTTTGTTTCTTATATTCCTCAAACTTTTTTTTATTTTTAAGAAAATCTGTCACGTTTTTGCATTGCATCAATAATATCTTATGTCAGCCATTTACGAAAGTAGGCCTACTTTATTTGAATTTTTTCTCTGTAATAGGTGCATGTTTATCTAAGACCACACGAAAATCTTTCATACCACACATTAAGGGCTTTATTTGGATCATTACCTAGATAAATATGAGTAAAGTTAGTAAAATGTAGAGCAAACAGGAATGCATCCTTGTTAAAAGATATAAATGACTGAAATTCAATAATTGTATGTCCATTTAGTTTATATATGAGATTTTTGCACGATAGCGTGCATACTATAAGACTATGGTCACTTATTGAAATTTGAGAAATATAATGCATTTGAAACTCTGTTGCAAATATTTGTATATATGTGATTTTTAATTTTTTTCGTGTTTTTAGTAAATCTCGTTGATGTATTTATCATTTGAGTTAGGGCAAATAATTGAACAACGTCTATACAAGCAGTCTGCATTTTAAGCATATTAATATTAAAATCTCACAGCAGCAATACATTAGGGTGTGACTTTGTAGTGTTGTTCATCATGTTAATAAAGTTTTTGAACCATGTTTGAGTTGCTTTTTTGTTGGGAAAAGGGAGAGAGAGAGATGTGGCAAGGAAGTGGGAAAGAAGATGTGAAAAGAGAGAGGAACAGAGGGCGGGGTGGAGGATGCCTATCCTATCCTATCCTATCCCATAACTCGGAGGTCGTAGGGGCACCACAGATGATCGTTTAACCAGCGTACTCCATCTTTCCCTGTCATCAGCAACCCTGATTGTTTCGCTCAGTGTCAAAACAGTCCATTCTCGAATGTTGTCCTCCCACCTCTTTTTCGGTCTATCTCTTCTTCTACCTCCTTGCACTGTGCCTTGTAGGATGGTCTTTGCAAGACCTGATGATCTGGTGACGTGGCCATACCATCGGAGTTTACGTTTTTTCACCACTGTGAGCAGGTCATCGTGTTGTCCAATGGCTTGTGTGATGGTCTGTCGGACTTCGTCGTTGGTGATGTGCTGGGTATAGGAAATGCCCAGAAGTCTTTTGTAGCACCTCATCTCCATGCTTTGTATTCTTCGTTGGAGATCTGCTGTGAGGATCCATGTTTCGCAAGCATTATAGGAAGATGGAAATGACAAGGGGGGTGCAGTAGCCTTACCTTGGAATGTAGACTGATGGTCCTGTCTCTCCAAATTGGCTTCAACCTCGCCAGGGCAGCAGTTGTTTGTGCGATCCTGGAGAGGACTTCCTGTCGGGACCCATTGTCTGATACAATGGCTCCTAAATATTTGAAGCTATGCACTGTGTTGAGGGATTGGCCTTGGACTTTGATGTCCGTGTTGAACTTATAGGGAACTTATTATTTGTAGAGAGATGGGGGCGGTAAAAAGAAGAAGGCGAAGGACATGGAGGTTGAGAATAAGAAATAATAGGGCACAATGGTTAAAAAAGAAGAAGGAGAAGATGAAGTAGAAAACAATCTGTACGTCAGACTATGCGCCCAAAGGTTGAAAGTGGGCGCCTCAGTCGGCGTGATTTAGTTCCTGTATCGGCCAGCGCCTTGAGCAGCTCTTGAGCTGGAAAAGCGCTATATAAAAAAACATTACAAATATTCAACCGAGATGGTAGCTCTTAGACCTAAAGCAATAATCATGTAATGTAATGTAATGTAATGTAATGTAATGTTATGTAATGTAATGATCGTAGCTCTGTCTATTAAACATGGGGTATTTGGCCTGGTTGACCTATTAGTATTTTAACAGCGCAAAAGAGAACACGATCTTCAGAACTGAATAACTGAGGTAGTAACAAGATCTAACACTAAGAGATAGGCTTAAGTAGGTCTAGAAAACCTTTTAAATCATCACACTCACAATCAGAAACATTATCGAGGAAAACAAAAACTCTGTTGCATGGAGTTTTTATAAGCAAACTTGTCTTAGACGATAACAGTTGTCCCGGTTCACAACGTTTTTTTACTCCCCAAATCCAGCGGTAATTAAGTTTAGATGTCTTAGTCAGTGCTTTGCAGTATTTTGTTATTTGAACTATTAACAAGATGGTAAGACATTCAAGTGCGTTTCCCGACTCGCGCACATATAGCTGAAAGGATGATGAAGGGTGGCATGTTAGGGTCGCGGTGGCATGGTGGTCTACAGTGCCGAATAAAATTTCATAATCCAAATGCAAGTTTGGTCAAAATCCGTTCAGTGGGTGTTGAGATACGGTGAGCATTGGACTCGCGCACATATAGCTGAAAGGATGATGAAGGGTTGCGAGCGTTGTGGCCAAGTGGGCTAAGGCGGGACTAACTTTTCTTGTCCACAAGCCAGAAACCAATGGCGCCTGACAGGTGTGGGTTCGAGCCAGCATCTGGGCGTTATGTTTCTCCGAATATTATTTACTTTCGACTCGGGCAACGTCTCGGGGGTTTTCTCCGGGTACTCCGGTTTGCTCCCCCAGCAAAAATTTCAAACATTCACAAGTAATGTTAGGTAGGTAGGGTTTGGGCGCGCCATTGGCTTCGACTACGCCTTTCCCGGGGAAAGCGGCCCAGAGTTTCCCGATAGAAAGGGATAATAAACTGCAGCAGCAGCAGTAAGCGACATTTGGCTCGCTGTGATTGCCAAAATACTGTTTCCAAGCAATACAAGGCTCTGTAGTTTGGACCCTGAGTTGTTCATTCATTTACTACATTATTAGAGTGTTCCACTTGCTTACATTTATTTAGTAGTGCTTAGTATTATTATTACCCATTACAGCTGTCAATGCATAGATGACTCTCTTTTCAGGGCGAGGAAAGTTAAAGCAGCTAGGACTTGAAGATAGGCATCCTCCTTTACAAAACTGGACTTCAGAAAAGGGCCGTCCCCCAAACCGGAAATAATGATAATAATAATAATAATAATAATAATAATAATAATAACAACAACAACAATAATAATAATAATAATAATAATAATAATAATAATAATAATAATAATAATAATAATAATAATAATAATAATAGAATTCATTTAAGAAGCACGCTTGTCCCTCTCAGGGAAGCTCCAAGTGCGTTACATGAAGCAGATTTACAATGTTTAAATTAAGAATGTAACGTACAAAAATACGAAATGTCAAAATGAATACGTGGACAACCTTTAAAAATAATATAGGATGCTATTGAACTCAAAAACGCGGCGATCTGAACAGCCCGCTTTTGCAGAAGGCGGAAGAGAAATCAATGTTTATTTTTGGAATTTTGTTACGTTGAAACGCGAATGGTAGTACGTCGGGAGCGCGCACGATAGATCTAATCGTTTCGTTTTGGAAAGTATTCAATAATGGAGTTTATTTGCCTTTGATTTGAGTTTGCATTGTTGTTAGGAGAGGCTTTGTATAACGTTGATGGTTTTCGTTAGTCGATATCGTTGTAGAATTTTCTGGATCTGCGTGTTTACTCTCGATAGAAATTTCCCGATACATGTCGAAGCAAGAAGACGTTCCGGAAGGAGAAGAAAATATGTATGACGTAAGACAGTAATGACGAAGTTAGAAGCGATTGGTTAAATTGCGTCAAACGAGATTGATCCAGGTTATTCGGGAGTATCAAGAGACTATTTAAGTGCCGCGCTGTTTCAAAAATAGGATAGTGAAGTAATAGTTGTTGAAGCTGTTAAGTTGAGTTGAGAATTGTATGCAGTTGTTGATGTGTGCTGAATAAAAAGTGGAAAACTTCATACGTCGACTTTGTGACTTGTATGCTGTTTGGACGGGTTGCGTGGATAAACGAATCTGAGCTACACTCATCAGTATTTCAGCATTGGGGCTGAATCATCACTGATAGAAAAACACCAACATCGAACTGAGTGTAACATTTTGGGGGTCAAGCCGCGATTCACGCCATAGCCAAGGGTTCAACTGCTACAACAAGCGAGTCAACGTTACGAGAGGCAGTCATCGAGGGTAGCCGCCAACGAGTTGCGTCGAGAGGGGCCAACATACTGGGACTACATCACCGATAGGTTCGGGTTGACTGCAAGGGCGTGTAGTCGCTGAAGAGTTGCTTCGTGAGCGAACAACAGATCGGGACTACGTGGCTGCCGTAAGACTACGTCGAGGAACAGTCTCGGAGCTACATCGCCAGTGTTACAGAGAGCGACGAGCGGACGTCGTGTCTACTTCAGTACAGGAGCGTATACATCAACACCAGCGTGGTGCAGCGTCGCATACGACGAGGACAGCGGGGCCTGCGTCAGCGAAGGCGACTAGTAACAAGCATCAGCGCTACTGCAGAAAGCGTGCTGTTCTAGAACAGTCTAGAAAGGGACAGCACAGTCAAGAACTTTCTAGAAGAAGAACTTTCCAGAAAAGAACTTTCTAGAAAAGAACTTTCCAGAAGCATCAAGATGGCTGACTTCTGGCAGAAAGGGATTCAACTGAATCTAAAAGGCAAACAGCTGACGGAGTACGTCAAATCCCAGGAGAGAATACAAGAACGAGAATTAGAAGAGCAGCGTCGCGTCGCCGTGAAGAAAGAGAATTAGAACAGAAGCGTCTAGAAATTGAACAGCGGCGTCAAGAGAGAGAAGAGCAACGTCGCCGGGAAGAAAGAGAAGAGCAGCGGCAAGAAAGAGAAGCTGAGCGTCAGCACCAACTAGAGTTGGCGCGCATCCAGCAACAGCAGCATGCGCCACAAGTTATCAGTGACTTCAAGGCTCCAAAATTGCCAGTGTTCGTCGACGAAAAGGACCAGATCGACAGCTATCTGGCGAGGTTCGAAAGGTTCGCCGAAAGCGCTAAATGGCAACGTCAAGACTGGGCGATCATACTCAGCGCACTACAGTAGTAATATAGGGAGCTTTAGGGTTGGGTTTTTTTTTTGGGCTGCAACTGACACGGCCGGCTGACGTCACGGCTGTGTGACGTAATCGTGACGCAATCATGATGCCCCACCGCGATGGTCGTGCGCCCTGTCATGGAAGACAGCAAGTGTGCGTTTCACCCAAAGACAGCAAGTGTGCATCTTGATGAATAGAGAATGACTCATTGGTCTGGGCGTGAGATCAAACATCCAAAGACAGCAAGTGCGCGTCTCAGTCAAAGACAGCAAGTGCGCATCTTGATGAATAGAGAATGACTTAGTGGTATGAGCGTGAGATCAAACATCTAAAGGCAGCAAGTGCGCGTCTTTTTTGTATTTATCAATTTTTTTTTATTTAGACCAAACATCCCAAAGACAGCAAGTGCGCATCTTTTTGTGGTTGTATACCTAGACACAATGCGCAGTAAAATATGTCTCGAAGGCATATTTGAGTCTTGAAATGTCGTATTGGTGTTAAAGAGCGCAAGAGACAGTCTTATTTATATTAGCATGTAATTAAATGAAAGATGCGTGGTAAGTAGCCTGAGGAGGGTAATTTGGAGGGACTGTACCAAAAATGTCGTATTGGTGTTAAAAGAGAGAGATTTGATGTTAAAATGAGGCAGCCATAAACGACAGTAGATGTCCCAGACCATCTTAAATTTAGTGTGTGTCGTATTGGTGTTAAAAGAGAGAGATTTGATGTTAAAATGAGGCAGCCATAAACGACAGAAGGCAGCAAGTGCGCGTCTTTTTTGTATTTATCAATTTTTTTTTATTTAGACCAAACATCCCAAAGACAGCAAGTGCGCATCTTTTTGTGGTTGTATACCTAGACACAATGCGCAGTAAAATATGTCTCGAAGGCATATTTGAGTCTTGAAATGTCGTATTGGTGTTAAAGAGCGCAAGAGACAGTCTTATTTATATTAGCGTGTAATTAAATGAAAGATGCGTGGTAAGTAGCCTGAGGAGGGTAATTTGGAGGGACTGTACCAAAAATGTCGTATTGGTGTTAAAAGAGAGAGATTTGATGTTAAAATGAGGCAGCCATAAACGACAGTAGATGTCCCAGACCATCTTAAATTTAGTGTGTGTCGTATTGGTGTTAAAAGAGAGAGATTTGATGTTAAAATGATGGCAGCCATAAACGACAGTAGATGTCCCAGACCATCTTAAATTTTAGTGTGTATATATATATATGACCTAAAGGCATCGAAACTGGGTCTATATATATAGTGATTGTAATGGAGACTTCACTTCACTTGATGAAATTGATAAACAAACATGAGACTCCTGATAACGCTGCACTGCTGGGTGGAAGGGGAAGACGAGCCGTACATCAATATATTAAACGCTCACGAGTCAATGGCGGAAGCATTTCTGTGTCATTTTCTAGACATGTAAGTAAAATATTTTTATAATATAAGCCTAATAAAATTAACGTAAAAATTTTTTTTTCTTGTATTATTTTTATTTCTTTAATTTTTTTTTTTTTTTTTTTTTATTTTTTTTTCTTTTTTTATTAGAAAACTTGGCGGTATAGCTTATTTATATAGATAATGTTTAATTATTAAATTTTTTTTTTTGTTATTTATTTGTTATTTATTTGTTTAATTTTTTCTCTTTGTTTTTGGTTTGACTATGTTGATATATTATAATCATTTATTTTGATTTATGTTATATATAGCTATCCAGAATATTGGCTAATAATGGTCGAGGAGGTGGAAGAAATTGCGGATGTTTTGGCATCCGACGATGAAGAGGGCGAGCCACCCACACCACCACCACCATCACCAAACCACGGAGCATAACGATGCTACAAGTAGGTAAAAAAAAAAAAATGTTTTTTAAATAAAAGACCAACAACGAAAAAAGAAAGGAAAAAAAAAAAGTAAAAAAGAAAAGAATGACAACACCAGAAAATAAGATATAAAATAGTTTATTAATGAACAACATCTTTTTAAAATTAAAAAATTATAATACCAATGCATTATTATTTTTGTGTTTCAGATGCCGTGCGCGCACATACCCACATTATGCATACAAAATAAAAAGTAAGTACATGAATATTTTATACAAATTTTAACTATATACACATGGATAATACATTTTATTATGACAATAAATATATATATATATATATATATATATATACATAGTTATACAATTTTATAATAAAAATGTTTTCGTTTTTGTTTTTGTTACAGGCAAAAAAAAAACCAAGCAAACCATAAACCGCCTTTTGTACTATGTAATGTATACTTTTATCACTCTCGCTCTTTTTTTTTCTCTCTCGCTGTCTGTCTCGCTGGCTCTCTCTTATCCTCAAGCTCTCTCTCTCTCTCGCTGTCTGTCTCGCTGTCTTGTGCTCTCGCGCACAGCATCTGTGGTGACCCTGCTATTTTTGAGTCTATCCTGTTTCTTCCCTCCCCTCTCTCTCCAACTCTCTTGCTCTCTCTAGCTCTTTTTTTTTTTCCCAGCTAGTTTTAAGCAAATGTGTAATGATAATTGGGGTGAAAACATCAACCAACTCTTGTTTTAAACATGTAGACAAAATCTTATGAGTAAAATTTATTATAGCTTCTTGTTGTGTATACATGCAACATAAATGTTGGCGCTGCGATGGATGGTTAATTTTGCATCCATGACATTTAGACAAAGCATATTCATCCACTTTTTGACATATTTTATCAAAAAAAGTTTTGACAGCATCACTATCCATATTGATAATGAAAGAAAATGTATTATACCAACCGCACACACTTAAATATATACACAATATATACAATAGACACAATATAAAAATGTCACTTTTTTTCACATAACTCGAAAAATGTCACTTTTTGTTTAGTTGTATTCAGACAACTTTTGAAGAAAATGTCACTTTTTTTAAAAGTTGCAACAGCTTTTCACATAAATTGAAAAATGTCACTTTTGTTTAGTTGTATTCAGACAACTTTTGGAACGGATATTGGCTATCCAACGGCAATCTCTTGGATGTAGAGGGTGAATACATAGGCTTTTGAAGAGCAGAGTTCATTCGCTGATGCTGTTGATTATTAAGCACAGTGGTAGTTTTTGATGTTTCCTTGTCATGAATTATATTTAAGAGTTCAGAGGTGTGAATCAACAATTCGTCGAAAGCAGCAGGCGTCAAAGTGATTCCCCGTCTAGTTGGATAAAGAGGTAAGTCTGAAGTTTTTTCTTCTTTTTCGTCTTGTTTTAAAGAGGATTCGGTTTTGAGTCCGGGCACAAAAGCACGGATATGAATAAACACCTGTTCATTGAACGTAGTAACACAAGCAAAGAGACTATTTCCCAAAGGAAATAATTTTTCACCACTAACAGATCTTTGAATAGCTGAAGACATGGTAGCAAAGTGAGTAACCAGTGGCTTTTTATACTGGAGGGTATGTGAGAGAGCCTTTTATATACAATGCTAGAGTCACTTCGCGGAGTCTACGAAAAACAAGTCTAAACATGTTTAAATTTGTTGTCCATGATATTTCATCAAGAAACATTGCATCAGCCAACATACCTCATACAAGTCTAAACACGTTTTTATCGGCAAACATTACATCAGCCAGTTGGTCAGCATACAAGCAAGTCTAAACACGTTTTATCGGCAAACATTTTATCAGCCATTTGAACAGCATACAAACAAGTCTAAACATGCATTTATTTTAGACATCACCATTACATCAGCCTGCATATCGTATACAAATTTAAACATGATTTAAAAAAAAAAAAATAATATATACAAAAAAATCAAGTTATTTTTGCAGCGGGTGCGATAGAAGGGTTAGGTAAAATATAGCCTAGACAAGAGCCCAATAATGCAATCCATAAATTGGTGTCTTTATGACCCACAGTGAGATTATATATAGAAGTGATGACGACCATAAAAATGATCACCATTTGACATCCAAATACAATCTCACCCCTAGGTACTTCACGGCCAAACACATGCCACCATCGTGAATTACGATGAGTGACGCGCATTGTTATGTTAGCTTCTTCTTCTTCTTCTTGAGACATAATTGTAAAAATATCCGATATGGATAGCATACAACAATCAAATGAATACAGCACAAAATCAAACGCATGCTTTATATAATACAATTAAAACGCAAACGGAAGCCGGGGAAAATAGTTTTGTACAATACTATATACAAGGGCATCATTGAAAGGAGTACAAAGATGATGAATAATATCTTCAAACAAAACGCCTCTACATCGTAACATCAAATATACCACACAAAATTGTCCACAAACGAGCGTATCATCTTGTAAAACAATATCATTATATGTAAATGTACTAGCATAAGTCTTTAAAAATTGTTGACATTCAGGAAAAGGGCTCAAACCATAAGAATCAAAATATTCTGCTGTATTGTGTTTGGGGTCTATATACATTGATACCCAATGAGAACCAGGAAGTACAGACGGATCTAAATTAACCACAAAAGCACTAGGTTTAGTCCATAAACACTTTTGGGTAGCAATTTGATCACGGGCATACACTCCTTTAAAGATTTCACGTGTAAATACATCAAACGTCAATAGTTGATTAATCTGTAGTGTATCCATTATGTAGAAAAATCTACCATAACATTACGATGCTTATCAATCTCTAGCAAGTTATGAAATTCGGCATGGGCAACTATATTAATAGTGTCTGTCAGCGCTTGAGCAAACTGAATTTCTAATCTCATTGTACCGTGTTTTATGAGTTGGCTGTGTGTAGAGTCAGCCGCCTGATCAGGGGTCAGATCAAATACAAACAGCGTGTAACCGCGACCAAATTCATCATAAGTAATATCATTCGCTTCATCTTGCCAGGCTTTACCCAAACCTTGAAACATAGAGAGATAAGAGCGAGCATAGCGCCGTCCTTCAAAATCAGGCTTTAGTGGCTTAGACGGTATACTCCGGCCACCCACATGTAAGCATATATAATTTATACTAAAGTGTTGAAAGTTAAAGGGGTTTAGCGCATATCGACCATGAAAAGCGCCATTACTGATGAGCCCTATGACAATGCGGGTGGGTAATTGCCCCAAAAACAGATTTTCTTTATTGACTTGCATGTTTCCCTGGGGTATGGCAAATATTTTGGTAACACCTCTTTTTAGAGGATATTTGGCATTTTCGTTTTGGAGCGTTTGAAGATGTGCCATCTGAATGTTTGGATTAATTTTAACTTTCCTAACAAAAAAGCTCACGTCTTGTAAATTAATTTTAAACCCAGCCCCGGCCCCGGCATGAAGACAAAATTCATCCGAGTTTCGTATTAGACGTAGTTTTAAGCTAACACCATTCATAAGTAGTTTTTCTTGTTGACACATGTCTAGATGTAATCGTCCAATTAACTCTGTGGCGCGACTGGCGGCGATCGTTGTAGCACGTCTCTGTAGACCGCTGTTGTGATTTGCCGCCGCATCCATATGTCCTGCACTATCTTTATCCCATAGGGATAATTGAAGATGAGTTTGTTTAGCATCACGACCATGAGACAAGAGTGTTTCTAAATAAGCTCTATAGGCGTAGGTGTTGCTGGATGATGTCACCTGTTGATCATTGAGCGATAGATCAATTTGACTCCATAAAGAGTGTAGCAATAAATTTTCCGGGCCCACAGCGGCATCACCAGCAATATTAGTGCCATCCGCATTAAGCACACGAAGTTTAACATAAAGATAAGAGTTACTGAGATCAATGTAGTCTGAATCACCACCAGACACATAAAATTCAATGGGGCCGGCATCAGTGATCGTTGAAAGCGGCCTGTGTTCTATATCTTGAGATTCTATAATGGCTGTTTGAGTCGGCGGTAGTTGAAATAAATCCAGTTCTGATTTTAAACAAGGACACGAGTTTTGATGAATGAGTTCGCTCATGATCGGTAATTAATCAAATATATCTCTTCGTCTTTTTTTTCTCAAATGTGTATTGAGAGGTCGATGTATCGGTTGTCGTCGCTTGTGAGGCACTCCTGGAGGTGGTGAAGATGTAGAAGAAGTAGAAGGTGAATTTATAAAATCGTGAGCTACACGCTGTACATGTTCTAGTCCTCTATTTTTTAAAGAGGTAGAGATTTTTTGTCCGCCCACAACATCTCCTAAGACATCTGCGCCAAAACTAACCAGTCGTTTAGGAACCTCTCTCTTTAATACCCGTCCAAGGGTAGGTAAAACAGTGGTTCGCATGAGACTACTAAATAGACTTCCGAGGCCATGACCTCGTTGATGTCGTGACCCCGCAAAGTAAGGTAATCCTACACCTCCGCCTGCTTGCGATGTATAATAATCGAGATATATCTTTGGAGAATGATCCGCATAGGGGTGCCTCATTTTTTTGTGTGGATCAAACTAGAGATCGTCGTCGCAACTGAAGTGTTAAGATGACCTCTCCACGATCAAATGGGATCAATTCTCCCGCGCCGTTTCTTATATTTACAATAATATTATCAAAACTATTAAATTTAATCGGAACAAAATGAACATCATGATAAGTCTGAAAGACAATGTCAGAGCTAGATCCGGTCAAAGGTACCATTCTTAATAGTGGAGCCCTCGCGTCTCCCACAATACGATCCTCGGCAATATTGATATATACATATAAACACGTTAGATTGCGGTTAACGTCCGCTACATGTTCTCCATACGCATGTCTTCCTCCATGATATTTGAAATGTTTAAATCCTAACATGTCAGCCAGAGGTTCGTCCATCTTCACCTCAACATCAGTATCCAAAGTCATCATGACTTTGTTAATGTCTTTATGATAATAAAACAACTCTCCCCATGCACCATTTTTGTCATATATAACAGGCAGTGGGCGTGAAGGCTTAAAGAGTGGTCGGATTCGACTGTTGATCCAATCCACTATTTGCTGTAGGCTATCATAATGTCCCGACGTCACTGTAATGTGTTGAGTAGTATCTATCTGGCCAGCTTTTTTACGCGTTATTCGTAAATTCATATTGTTTGCGTTTACATTGATCCAAGACCGTGGATAAATAATTTCACACAAACCCACTTCATATGGACCTTGAAGATCCAAAGGAGGGTCTAATTTTGTAGTAAATGAAGATAAGGTATTGTCAGGATAATGCGTCATAGACGCGTTGCTAGGGAGAGTTATATAAAAACTGCTCATCTTCCTCTTGTGGATATTTATCCTATGAGCCGTTGTATCGTGTGATTTAGCTTTTATACTGACCGATGTTAGATGCATCAATCCAGCTATTAAAGGCATCTGAATATCCCAACCATTTGACAAGCACTTGGCGACCTCTACGACGTAATATTTTCTCAATTTTATAGATACCGCTGTCGATCACTTTTTGTAGTTCTAATTCATAAAAAGTTCCTTGAATGAGCTGTCCATTATCGTCTCGTATTTTATATACATAAGGGAATGTTTTTAAATGTCTTTGAGCGATAGTAAACAATTCTTGTGACCATTTAGGTAAATATCCTTTATGAAACATACGTCTAGATTCCGCAATGCGAACTCGATCACCTATAGAAAACTTGGGTAAAGAAGATCTGACAGGCTTATTGTCCAAAACTTTGGCATACAAAGCTTCATAAACACGATGAATGTTATCTGATGTCACGAGGCGCGGCTGGGTTTTAATAGATCGATGATAGGTTGAGTTATAACTATCTAATAACTCTTGTAACACATCTACATAACGACGTGTATTGTGATGCGTAAAATATCGATACATTTTTCCTTTTAATGTACGATTAAATCGTTCTACCACGGCTGCTTTAATGTCCTCATTTTCTGAAGTAAAATGATGAATTTTGTTTTTCTTTAAAAATATTTGAAATGGTTTATTTTTAAATTCTGTTCCTTTATCAGTTTGTAAGTGACGTGGAGACTTTGGGCTTTGTCGTAAAATGTCAGCAAAAGCCTCGATTAAAGCAGCGCTCGTTTTATTTTTGAGTGCGCGAGCATAAGCTACTTTAGAAAACACATCAATGACTGTTAAAATATAGCGATGACCCGAGTTGACGTTTTTAAAGCGAGATAAGTCACACAAGTCTGCTTGCCACTGATCATAGGGTCCAGAGACGACGATGGATCGTCGAAGAAACTTTTGTCGGGTAGGATGGTGCAGAGTGTACGTATCTTGCTGTTGAAGCCATTGCTTTAATCGGGGTTTGTGTTGGGGCAAAGTCGAGGCATGACGTAAATAGGCGCTGGCTCCGCTATAAGCCCCTGGGTAGGCTGGATGAAAATATTCTTTTTTCCATATAGATTCTATGGACTTTTGGGCTGCATGTTGTCGTTTTCGAGCCATGATTCCCAAGCCAAAGCTTTTTTGAGTGTTTTTTTGGCTTGTTTCTTTTTCTTTTTGGTTGAGCTTTTGGAGGTATCATTGTCATCAAACATAGATGATGGAGAGGGTGGTGGTGTAGCCCTGATGTCGTCAGCAAACACTTGATGATACCGTTGAATATTTCCTAAATATTGACGAGGGATGTTGGTTTGTTTTAAACCTTGGGCAAAAACACGCCAGCCCGCAGGGGGTGGTAGCAACTGTCTCGCTTTGGTCGAATGTAAAACATCATGAACTAGATCTACGATGTTTGTGTTAGGAATGATGTTGTCCTGCCACACCAGATTGCCCTGACTGGTATATGTCATCACATCATTGTCTTTTAAATGCTGCATCAATTTACGCCCTTTGCTACGAAGACTGGCGGGAAGGCTATGAACCACTTCTTCGGTCATATCAGCTAGTGTTGCTGGTGTTGGGAGTGACGCAGCTGCTGACGCTGTTGCTGTATCTATGGATGTAGATGGTTGAGACTGATAGTGATACTGATCTTGATAAGAAAGATATCGTTGCAATAGTTGTTGATACGCTCGCAGTTTTTGTTCCGTATTGAGCGAAGAGGATTGTAATATAATAGTCATTTGTTGATCCAAATCACTCAGCTGATTTACAAGAGGGGGTGTAGGAGGCTCCGGTCGCAACGGTGTTGATGAAGGTATCATGTTTTCACTCGCTGGAACGAGTTTCATTTTGATGGCGTGTTGCATTTTTTATTATTGTGGTTGTGGAAATAACCCACCTAGCAGCTGTGTAGCTAGTGGTAGCAGCAGTTGTAGAAATCCTCCTTTTTGTATTAATTTTTGTCGTTTGACTGTGTTTGATTTAGGCGCTATCAAACGGCGAAGCTTGTGCTTGTGACGAGCCCATCGTTGTTTCTGACCACGCGATAGTTTAACATGTCCTTTAAGTACATTATGTACCATCTCACACAAACAGTTAATAACACGAGGTTGTTTCAACAGTTGTTGGCGCTGATGTTTTTTTTTAGCACGTAATAAAGGAATCAAAGGTTGAAGTCGAGTCTGAGCACGATGTGTCTTCGCCATGGTAGTCTTTTTTCATCTGAATGTCTCATAACAGATAACACCTGTTTTATATATTGTTTTTAGGAATATAGACGATCGGATGTGGATCAAAAACATGAGTGCGCACACGATAGGTTTCAGGAGTTTGTTGTTTAAAATCTAAAAAGAGGTATCCGTAAGCCTCTCGGGTTGCATCTTGATAGGCCTCACGTAAAAAATGATGTCGTTTAGGAAACGTTTGCATAGCCAAGTGTAAAATTTGATCCGCAGATCGTGGATTTTTACCCAACCACAAATAATGTGCATTTAACGAAATCGTCCGATGATGTTTGCTGGTATGAAATATATTTTGCACCATATAAGCCATACTTATATTTCCGTGATGACATTTTTTAATAAAAAATTCAGCCACACGCTGTTCCATCACAGGATTATCCATATGATCGTCGACCACCAATAAGGTTGCAATAGTCGAATCAAAGTCCACTCCATCTAAACTTTCTACAAAATCAATAGATACGGGACTTGTCTCTCGTAGCTGTCCAAATAAGTCTTGATATTGATGATAGACATACACCACTTTTTTAATAGGCGGTTGAATGTGAGTTTTACAATGTTGAATCAATTGTGCAATAAAAAATGTTTTACCACAGCCAGAAGGACCCGCGAGAAGGATCGAGAACGGATGTTGTAAAAAACGCACATCCATGATAAGTCACTCTATCAATGTCAAACAAAAAACAAAAAAAAAGTTAGAGATCAAGTGGTATGGTAGAGACACCGTCTGACAATACCTTTCTTTTAGTGTAGAGATAGGATAAACCTCTTTTGGGTTGGATATAAGTTCGCATCACATTTTGTGCGTCAAGACGAAAACCTCGATTAACCACATGATGTGGCGTTTGTGCCGTTAGTACGGTTTCAAAGTTGGCTATGGTTAATGGATTGCACCTTTTTTGCACGCCTTTGCAAGACACCTTAGTGGTTGTATGAGTGCTACATGCGTAGCTTTTGGGTGCCAAAGAGATAATTTTATCAGCTTTGGCTTCCAGCTTCCATAAACCTGGTTCACGCGTTTGGTGTTTATGTGCTGCAGCACAGCATGGGGGTGGTGCTGATGGTGGTGGTGGTGCTGATGGTCCCTGCAGAGATGATGTTGATGGTATAGGCGTTGGTGTCGATAGTGATGGTGGTAGACTGGCGTTGTTTTTATGCGTTTGGCAATATTGAGTAGGCAACCATTCGTCCCGATGTTTGTTGAAGTGATCCCTCCGATCGGGACGAATGACGTCTTCTAAAGTGTCCCCACTCAATGCCAAATACAGCGAGTCGGTGTCGCAGGTGATGAGCTGATAGTCACATCGTTCAACGTAAAAGTCGATAAAGTGGTAATAGAATTGTAGAAGCTTGAGTTTGGCGTACCCGTACACAAATAATCCGATGTGTAGAGGTAGATTTTGGTCGATGCTGGTCAATCGGCACTCTACCTCGTAATAATCATTTTGCACGGGTACGCATCTTTTAAATCGTGGATCGTGGATCGCTTTGGTGGCGCCCTTGGCATCCGTGATGAACGCCTTAGTGTGACGATCACGCCTCATCAAGGTCCGGCCATAGGAGCTGTTGCCCTAGATCAAACAAAACAAAAAAAAAACCAAAAAATGAGTCCCCTCAAAATAAAATATATAAAAAAAAAAACATGCGCGCACACGCACGCGTGCACATGTGTAGACACTTTTAGCAATGCCCGGACATGGTATCTTGGTTGCATGGGTTGCGTGTTTTGGTTTTCAATGCATTTTATTGTATTTTGCCGTGCACTTTTGAAAAATTTGATCGTGCGGAGTATTAAAAATGAGCATGTTTAGTCATTCACACATGCGCGCACACGTGCATGCGTATGATTTTATCGTTGCACGGCCATGGTATTATCGATGCACGGGTTGTGTGTTTTGTTTTCAATGCATTTTATTGTATTTTGCCGTGCACTTTTGAAAATTTGATCGTGCAGTGTATTAAAAATGGGCATGTTTAGTCGTTCACACATGTGCGCACACGTGCATGCGTATGATATTATCGTTGCACGGACATGGTATCTTGGTTGCATGGGTTGCGTGTTTTTGTTTTCAATGCATTTTATTGTATTTTGCCGTGCACTTTTAAAAATTTGATCGTGCAGTGTATTAAAAATGGGCGTGCAGTGTATTAAAAATGCTTACACATGATAAAAAAAGACTCACCACGAGTTTGTAAGCTGCTGCAATGATGGCCTTGTCATCATCCAAGTCTGCTTCTCGTCGGGCGCTGGTCACCTTGTCTGTGAATTTTTGGAAGCAGGGCTGTTTGTTGTATTGAATCACCTGATGGATTTTGGTGACTCGTAGCCCTTGTTGCAAATACCACTGGAGTAGGGGGGTGATAAGCAATATTTTTTCTCCACGAAAACTGGAAATGAGGGAGCGTTGTGGTTGTTTCAAGAAGCCATGAGCTTCCGCAAACGCCTTCATGTGAGGACCGATGTCATTTCGGCCGATGTTGGTGTTTTTGAAGATTGGTGGAAATTCTTCAAATCGAGGTTTGAGTTGATCCGGTACCTCAATATCAACTTCCACGAATCCAAACATGGCACCAGTCCTCACATGCTCCAAGATCTCCGTTTCGGTCATGCCCCCACTATAGAAGGCGGGTCCAGACTCAACTCGAGGCGCCCAATGTGCCACTTCTTTCTTGTTTTTCTTTCTGTAATCTTGCCATTGGCACTCTCGCATGATGCGTAGATTGATGCCGATTTTTTGTAGATACGCATCTTTTTCTTGTGTGTCGTCGGCTCTCTTCTTTTTTAGGTCGGGGTCCAAATTTTGTGTTAGGCGGCAATCATGTCCATGCCAATAACAGCCGTGAAATTGAAATGCCGTGTTTGATTTCTGGTCCCAACCATCCACGGGAAGCTTTCTTCCTCCTAGCCTTTTTTCTACTCCCCTATTATATTGATGTTGGATGTCTCTCTTTTCTTTAGCTGCTATATATTCTAGCCATTCTAAACAAATCTTACTCTGTCGATTTTTCTTCCAATCTAAATAAAATCCATCTTCTGCCTTTCTTCTCAAATAAAACCCTACCGGCATAGGTTCTGACATACATTTCAGATATAGGCTATTTGCATCATACCCCTCAATGGTCTTGCAGAGTTTTGGAGAAACGATGTTGGGGTCCGCTGATCTGATGTATGTGACGTCTTTTTCATGGTATCTATGAAAAACAATGGCTGGACCACCACACACCGAATCTCGCATTGTATAATACATATCTTTATCCTGCTCATCACAAAGCGCAAAAAAATTGCGGCAACTTGAGTGCAAAAAGCGGTCTGTTAGCCCTGGTAGTGTCACGCCGTCATAGAACATGTCTAAACCCAAGTCTTGAAAAAAATGTGTCTGCTTTTCAATAGCTTCTAAAAATGGCACACAGTCCATGTTATTGTAATGTATGAGCCATTCTCGTAATGTGCTCATCTTTTGGGCATCCCATTCCACTTGACAGCTTTGATACTCCTCTTCCGTGATTGTACTTTTGGTTAGATCACTAAAAAAGGCCTCTCTGGGAGGTAGCTGTGGCTCATCCAATTTGTCCAGTGATGTGATATATTGATAAGGAAAAAATGATTTCTGTAGTGAGCACTTGTAGGCTGCTAAATATTGTCGATAAGAAAAACCAGGCGCCAAATAATTGGTGATGTCTAGAAATCTTAATTTAGCATTTGAAAGAACCAAAAACTGTTTCCCTTTTTTGATCATCCGATTTTTGGAGGTTGGTTTTGTTTTCTTCTTTTGTTTTTTCCACAAAGACGCCTTTTTTCTCTTTCTTCCTTCTGGTGTTATTTCTTCTTCTTCTTCTTCTTCATCATCCTCTTCTTCTGTTTCCTCCTCATCCTCATCTTCATCATCATCTTCAGCATCATCCTCTTTCTCCTTATTTAGATTCACGCCAGGGTCGGGCTCGGTTTCACAAAAATATTTAGCCAAATACGGTTTCAAAACATTTAAGTCGTATTTCCCGCTGGAAAACCCAATCACAGGGATGCTTTCAATAAATGTGGATAATCGATCTTTAAGATCATTGAGTGGGTGAAATTCAACATGTTCATCAGTTTGGGCAATCGCTTCTAAACGCTTCTTGATTTTTTTAAAGACAGGTTTGGCTACCTCTTTTAGAATGGAATGTGAGGCTTTTTGGACGGTGTATAGTGCCTCTATGGTTTCACGCACCAACTCTTCCGGGTTTCCTGTGGTGATGAAACATTGTGGTTCTGTAAATCCAGGTACATTGCTACATATGCTGATGGAAAGAGGTACGTGCTGTTCTAAAAATGTTAATTGTGTAGGGTTATCCTGGATATTTGGTGTATTGGGAAAATACGTCTCTATATCATATACAATTCTATAGGGATGAAACTGCAGTTGTAGTGGCAATTTTATGTTTTCATCATCTAATCTCTGTCTTAGTGTGGGTGGCAGTTTATAGATTCCTCCTGGAAATTTTTCACGGGTTTGAGCCCCTTTACATTTTATAAAATGACAACACAATTGATTAGATGCCCTAAAATGGCGATCACATTTACTGCAGCTATAAGTCTTTGCATATACATTCAAGTTCTTGATATATGAAAAATGATTTTGAAACTGATTAATATATAGTGTCTCGGAGTATCTGGTTAATGAGCGTCGCACTAATTGTGCTGTAGGTAGCTCAGATTCTTCGTCTTTTTGCAGACTAAAGATAGTCACATTGACTTCAAAATGTTTCTCAAATCTGTCAAGGTCCTCTAGATTTATCCCTTCAAATGTTTTGGGATCACCCTGAGGTAAAAAACTTTTGAATAATGTCTTTGCACTTCGTTCGCAATTTTCTTGATTCGCTCCTCTTTTTATCGCTAAACAGCGAAATAAACACAAATTATCTTTGATAAGATGCCGACCATCACGTTTTATGAGAGAAATAAGTCCTCGATTTTCTGTTAAAAATAATGGAAAATCGGAGGGTGGAGCTCCCAAAAGACGATGTTGACGTTTAAATACAAAAAATTCAATATTGGTGATCCACTCCAGAGTCCATTCTCTGCAAAATAAAATAAAAAACTATAAGTACTTTTTTCGTTATCTCAAACAAACAAACAAACAAACAAACAAACAAACAAACAAACAAACAAACAAACAAACAAAATTTTCCTGTCATAAATATTTAATGGTTTACTTACGTGTTTTCTCTTTGTATGGTAGCGAGGTTCTGGTAGTCGATGTTGTCAAGGTCGCTTAAGAACTGTTCCCAGTCTTCACGATTGTTTATAGAAATGGGATTTTCAAAGAGTGCCGCGTTGTTTACACATGCATAGTGGTACTTTATTTCTCCTGATCGTTGATTTTTTAAAATCACTCCTAAGCTGGCATTAATTTTAAAACAAAAGGTCTGGTTTTGATAAATGGAATTATTTAATTGTTCGTGGGTCAACAAACCGCTTTCAAAACCAAAATTATAACGTTCTAGCACAGGTCCACGGTAAATATAATTGTTTATATATCGGCTATTATTCACATAGCACTGAAGAATTGGGTCGTGGTCTCCAATAAAATGTACTTCTTCTAAAAGACTGTTAATAACAGCGTCTGAACTATTATTTACAAGCACTTGATCCAAGTTGTTGTCTTCAAAATCATCCCTGTTAATAACAGCGTCTGAACTATTATTTACAAGCACTTGATCCAAGTCGCTATCTTCAAAATCATCCATTTTAAAAGGCTTGCCATTTCAAAATTCTTTTCACAAAATATGCCACCACAAAACTCGCCTTTACTTTTTCTTGGATACAGCCGCTCTTTATATACCCTGTGCTTGTGTCGGCTTCTTCTTGAGCCGCCCCTTTCATTCATCCTAAATATGCCTTCTAGATATATATAATACATCATTTTGACATTTATGCGAGGTACTAAAATTGTGTTGGCCGCTATCGGCTTTTGATCCGTCCTTTCGTTAATCCTAACTATGCCTTCGGGGTATATATAATACTTTATTTTGATATTTATCAGTGGTACTAACATTTGGCTGGCTGCTATCGGCTTTTGATCTGTCCCTTTCGTTAATCCTAACTATGCCTTCGGGGTATATATAATACTTTATTTTGATATTTATCAGTGGTACTAACATTTGGCTGGCTGCTATCGGCTTTTGATCTGTCCCTTTCGTTAATCCTAACTATGCCTTCGGGGTATATATAATACTTTATTTTGATATTTATCAGTGATACTAACATTTGGCTGGCTGCTATCGGCTTTTGATCCGTCCCTTTCGTTAATCCTAACTATGCCTTCGGGGTATATATAATACTTTATTTTGATATTTATCAGTGGTACTAACATTTGGCTGGCTGCTATCGGCTTTTGATCCGTCCCTTTCGTTAATCCTAACTATGCCTTCGGGGTATATATAATACGTTATTTTGATATTTATCAGTGGTACTAACATTTGTCTGACTGCTATCGGCTTTTGATCCGTCCTTTCGTTAATCCTAACTATGCCTTCATGGTATATATAATACTTTATTTTGATATTTATCATTGGTACTAAAATTTGTTGGGCCTGATAAAAATTAGATCTCACACCCATTAACCCATGCTTTTAACCATTCTCCCTATCTATATTCAAATGCTTACATCGGATATTGCTAAGCAGGTCTTTCCATACTTTTCCATAATTATCCATACACCATCAAGGCATATATCATTCATCATTTTGATATTTTACTGCGCAATGTGTCTAGGTATAATTATTAATGTATACAACCACAAAAAGATGCGCACTTGCTGTCTTTGGGATGTTTGGTCTAAATAAAAAAAAATTGATAAATACAAAAAAGACGCGCACTTGCTGTCTTTGGATGTTTGATCTCACGCTCATACCACTAAGTCATTCTCTATTCATCAAGATGCGCACTTGCTGTCTTTGACTGAGACGCGCACTTGCTGTCTTTGGATGTTTGATCTCACGCCCAGACCAATGAGTCATTCTCTATTCATCAAGATGCACACTTGCTGTCTTTGGGTGAAACGCACACTTGCTGTCTTCCATGACAGGGCGCACGACCATCGCGGTGGGGCATCATGATTGCGTCACGATTACGTCACACAGCCGTGACGTCAGCCGGCCGTGTCAGTTGCAGCCCAAAAAAAAAACCCAACCCTAAAGCTCCCTATATTACTACTCACTACTGACGGGGAAGGCGCTCGATGTCTACAGTAGACTGTCGAATAATGACGCCAAAGACTACGACGTTTTGAAAGCGGCCCTATTGCAGTGCTACAACTTTACAGAAAAGGGCTACCGTAAACGCTTTCGCGAATGCCGGCCTCTGTCAGACGAGACGCCAAAGCAGTTTGTGGAGCGACTGTCGTCATATCTACACAAGTGGGTGGAATTATCAGGCAAAGGGAAGACTTACGAGAGTCTCCATGATCTGATTGTAAGGGAGCAATTACTCAACGCCTGCCCTAAGGACCTCGCGATCCACTTGGAAATACAAAAGTTGGAGACGCTAAAAGACGTTGCTGAAGCTGCTGAAAGATATCTCATCGCTCATGAGAAGACGCTGGGGCCACCCAAGGCGACGAAACATTTTCAGAAAACTGCAAGCCATGGGAACCAGATCCAGGGGAGCCAGACGAGCCAGAGACAGACGGACTCCACGCCTCCTCCCAGGGAAGGGCATTCAAGAGGCTGTTTCACCTGCAACGCTACAGACCACAGAGCGGCTAACTGCCCTCAAAGCAGAAATAGCGGACAGCAGAGCAATACGGACAACGCAGCGGCGGGCAACCGACAGAGACGTTTCTCCAATCAACGGCAAACCAGTAGATCTGACCTTCAAGTGTGCGGCGGGAGCGTCATTCTTCCGAGTGAGACCAAGCGCACAGCTACCCCTGCGGACGTGCAAGAGTGCATGACCGATGGCCAACTTCTCCTTGCCAACGGAAAATCCATCCCCGTCGTCGCCAGCGCAGCTGTGACCGTCCAGAACATGCCTGTTTCCAAGGGACGCGTCGGAAATCATGAAGTGACTGTTTTAAGAGACTCTGGCTGCAGTGGGGTCATCGTCAGAGAAGACCTAATCGCTAAAAAACAGTTCACTGGCGATTCAAAATGGACACTCATGGCCGACAGCAAATGTGTGAAAGCGCCAGTTGCAAAAATTCATGTCAACACCCCTTTCTACATAGGCGAAGTCGAAGCGGTTTGCCTGAAGAAGCCGCTGTATGATTTGATGATCGGGAATATCGACGGCGCGAGACGACCCGACGACCCCGATCCAGAGTGGAGTCCTGCCTCAAATCAACACGTCGAAGTTGTGGAGGAGGATCCATTGCCATTTCCCGATGGAGACCTTACAGAGCTGCTACGGGACAATGTGGTTACTCCGGCTCAGCCCTGCCGACCAGAGATCGTCGGTGCCGTTACAACCAGGGCCCAGCCCAAGAGAGACAAGATGTCTACGCCACTGAAGGTCGCCGACAACTCCAAAGCTGCCATCGTGGACAGAGATAAGCTGATCCAGCTCCAGGAAGCTGATAGTACTTTAAACAAGTACAGGAACCGCCAAGACCACGTGACCAAAGGCAGTGGTACGGTCTATTTTGAAGTGAAGGCCAAGATCCTGTATCGAATCTTCCAGCACCCGAGGGTCAACGGAGGGAAACCACTACGTCAAGTACTGGTACCATTACCCCTAAGGCGCCAGGTGATGGAAGTAGCGCATGACTCAATTATGGGAGGACACCTGGGTATCAAGAAGACGTCGGATAGAATCCAGGCGGTGTTCTACTGGCCAGGACTTCATGCGGATGTCAGCCGTTTCTGCCGATCATGTGACATTTGCCAGAAGACCATACCTCGAGGAAGGGTCCCGAAAGTGCCTATGCAGAGAATGCCTCTGATCGACCGACCTTTCAAGAGGGTGGCCTTAGACTTAATCGGCGAAATAAGACCTCCGAGTGAAGAAGGTCATCGGTGGGTACTGACTTTAGTGGACTATGCGACTCGGTACCCAGAAGCGGTGCCTCTGAAGAAGATTGACACTGAAACTGTTGCAGAGGCGCTAGTGGACATGTTCAGTAGACTTGGAGTGCCTGAAGAGATCCTGACAGACCTCGGGACGCAGTTCGTCTCTGACTGCATGAAGGAGGTCAACAGACTGCTGAGCATCCGGCATTTGACTACGACACCCTACCATCCGATGTGCAACGGGCTTGTCGAGAAGTTCAATGCTACGCTGAAGTCCACCCTGAAGAAACTGTGCAGCGAGCAGCCCAGACAATGGCATCGCTATATCAACGCCTTACTTTTCGCCTACAGAGAAGTACCGCAGGAGTCCACCGGCTTTTCTCCGTTCGAGCTGCTGTACGGAAGAACCATCCGAGGGCCGATGCACATCCTAAAAGAACTTTGGACGAAAGAAGTAGACACCCCAGAGGTGAAGAACAGCTACCAGTACGTGTTTGAGCTACGGGAGAAGCTGGAGCAGACTCTCGAGATAGCCAGAGAAAACCTGAAGAAGTCCCAAGACTGTGGAAAGCACTACTACGATCGTAGGGCTGTGAACAGGAAGTTCAAACCTGGCAACAAAGTGCTGGTGCTGCTACCTACTGATCATAATAAGTTGCTGATGCAGTGGAAAGGCCCGTACGAAGTGGAGACCGTGGTGGGGATCAACGACTACAAGGTGAAGGTCGGTCAGCATTCCAAGATATACCACGCCAACCTCCTTAAGCTGTACGTGGAAAGGCCATCAGAGACTGTGCACGCAGCCACAGCAGCTGTGACCGACAACAGCTTTGACAGCGAAGAACTGTTGGAACTGGGAGACTTCCACAGCACATCGATGATGTTAAGCTAGGACCAAGCTTGACGGAAGGTCAAAAGATGGAGCTCAAGGACCTTATGGGCGAGTTTCCCCACAACTTCAGCGATGTCCCTGGCTCTACAACTTTGGTCGAACATGAAGTCCACACCCAGACCTGGAAGGAGCATCTGCAGACCTTGAGGGAGCTGTTCCACCGTCCCGCAGAAGCCAACCTGACCGTGAGACCCAGCGAATGCAGTCTGGGAGCTGACAACGTCGACTGCGTCGGACATCCGACGGAAGAAAAAGACAACGGAGGATGCACTGACTCCAGGAAAGCCCACGTGATCGTCGTCTTTGACCCTGGGCCGATGACAACCGCAACTGACGAGGGCGTCGTTTCCTTACGGATGAAAAAACATTGACCGTGTAGATAAACTGTGAACATTGACAGTACCCAGAAAGACTTGCAGATGAGAAACATTGACTCTGTGTGAATGAACTGAGAACGTTGATAGTGTTCAGACAGATTGAAATAAGTTTTAATTCTGAATTTTGTTTGTGCATTACGTTTTAACGTTGTTGAAAGAAATTGGGTAAATTTCTTCTTGAGTGGGGGGTTATGTTACGTTGAAACGCGAATGGTAGTAGGCTACGTCGGAAGCGCGCACGATAGATCTAATCGTTTCGTTTTGGAAAGTATTCAATAATGGAGTTTATTTG
Organism: Oncomelania hupensis; assembly: GCA_036898135.1. Lineage (NCBI taxonomy): Eukaryota > Metazoa > Mollusca > Gastropoda > Littorinimorpha > Pomatiopsidae > Oncomelania > Oncomelania hupensis. The sequence continues at coordinate 72,936,276 of CM072516.1, forward strand.
CCGTTGATTTGAGTTTGCATTGTTGTTAGGAGAGGCTTTGTATAACGTTGATGGTTTTCGTTAGTCGATATCGTTGTAGAATTTTCTGGATCTGCGTGTTTACTCTCGATAGAAATTTCCCGATACATGTCGAAGCAAGAAGACGTTCCGGAAGGAGAAGAAAATATGTATGACGTAAGACAGTAATGACGAAGTTAGAAGCGATTGGTTAAATTGCGTCAAACGAGATTGATCCAGGTTTTTCGGGAGTATCAGGAGACTATTTAAGTGCCGCGCTGTTTCAAAAATAGGATAGTGAAGTAATAGTTGTTGAAGCTGTTAAGTTGAGTTGAGAATTGTATGCAGTTGTTGATGTGTGCTGAATAAAAAGTGGAAAACTTCATACGTCGACTTTGTGACTTGTATGCTGTTTGGACGGGTTGCGTGGATAAACGAATCTGAGCTACACTCATCAGTATTTCAGCATTGGGGCTGAATCATCACTGATAGAAAAACACCAACATCGAACTGAGTGTAACAAATTTAAATTGACTGCTTCCAATATCATTATTGAAGGGAGGGAAAAAACCGGAGTACCCGGAGAAAATCCTTGGTGAAATGAAAAGTCTCGTACCCAAATCACCTAAGTCGTCCCCTGCGGGGTTCGCACCCGCCACCTTTGGCCTCGGAAACCAGCGCCCTAACCACTGCGCTACCTGCTCGCCCTATTACTTAATTACGCGGCACGCCCCGTCTTAGCGGAAAGTCTTAAAAAAAAACCACCACAATAATAGTCTACTGTGGCAACATGAACGTTGCGTACCATTTAAATTCCAACACAAGTTGAAACGCTGTTGTAATAGCTTGGCGACACGAATTCGGGATTTAGTAAGTCGGGTCTGATGTGCAAGTCTAGACGTATACAGGTCGAGTCAGGTTTACTGCAGTATACACAATACAGAAGAAGGTAGGGGTTGAAATAATCGTGAGTTCCCGTGCCAGTTACTATTCTTCAGCTCAACCGGGCTTCACCCCAATGGCCCCTATAATAGGGTCCATGTTCACTCCGTTCATATTGAGGAAGGAGGATAAATGAGACAGAGAAAGAGGAGGGTGTTTAGCAAGCTGACTTGAGAGAGAGAGAGAGAGAGAGAGAGAGAGAGAGAGAGAGAGAGAGAGAGAGAGAGAGAGAGAGAGAGAGAGAGATAGACAAGATAAGATAAGATAAGATAAGATAAGAATTTTTATCTTCTAAGGGTAAAAAGTAAGCGCTGTGTGCACTTTTTTGTATCCTGCCCTTCTAACAGTAACAATGAATTAGAAAAATAACGTTATAACAGTAAACATTCAGACAGACAGAGAGACAGACAGAAAAGAAGAGGGAGGATGAAGAGAGAGAGAGAGAGAGAGAGAGAGAGAGAGAGGGAGAGAGGGAGAGAGGAGTAGAAGAAGAAGAAGAAGAAGAAGAAGAAGAAGAAGAAGAAGAAGGACAGGAGAAGGATAAAAGAAGAAGTAAAAGAAGAATAATAAGAAAACGGAAGAAAGAAGAAAGAGAGGAAAGAAGGAGGAGGAGGAGGAGGAGGAGAAGCAGAAGAAGAATAAGAAGAAGGGGGTAACATTGCACAGTTGGTAGAGCACGGAACTGGAATTCTAGATGTCTCTGGTTAAATCCAGGCGGGTTGTGAACACAGGACATCTTATAGCTTCAATCATATTTGTCATAAATTATGTCTGCGCATAATGGCTGGGATTAGGTGTTGGTCAAAATTAGGAAAGGGTTTGCGGATCCGATCACTTTCCTAAATAGATCACTCCATGTTGGATTTAAAAATTGTGCTTACTCGAGTAAGTCCATTTCTTCATTTGTATATCGTTATGACACAGTTCAAAACAAAAGGTTCATAAATATTATCGCCGCACTAGAAGGGATGTCAGGACTTCGCAACGTAGAGCAAGCGTGGGATGATTCAAGTATGCAATAGTTTATTAAATCGTTGCGCAGTTAAATCTAAATCTTGCTTAGACTCGCTGAACTGCGTCGTATTATTTGTGAATTCAGCGATGGAGAATTTGAGCAAGTCCAAAGTTGTTCGCCTCGTACGTAAAGTGCATCCTCAACGGTGAACAATCGTTCTAGTTATTCTGCACTGCTATTACCGTCTTATTTAACAGGCTTTAGCAAACGTCAAGGTCAATTGCCAAAGGGGAGTAAGAAGAAAAACCCTACACCCACCCTCCCTCTCTCTCTCTCTCTCTCTCTCTCTCTCTCTCTCTCTCTCTCTCTCTCTCTCTCTCTTTCTCTCTCTTCCCTGTCTTTGCCTCTTTCTCTCAGTCTCTCTTTATCGGTCTCACTCTCTTTCTCTCGCTTTCTTTTCCTGTCTCTGTCTTTCTCTGTCTCCTTCAATCTCTACCTTCCTCTTTCTTCTTTCTCTGTCTGTCTGTATGTGTGTATGTCTCCCTGTGTCTCTGTTTGTCTCTCTGAGTATGAGATGGTATAGGGCTTTCTGTCGGGTCTTTCTTTCTTTCTTTCTTTCTTTCTTTCTTTCTTTCTCTGTTGTCCATTTCTTTCTCTCTCCTTCTGTCTGTCTACCTCTCTCTGTCTCTCTCTGTCTCTGTCTGTCTGTCTGTCTCTCGAATCAACGTGTGAAAGTCACCGTTACGACTAACTACACTTCCTTTAAACTCTTATTTGTTCCGGAAACATATCTAGACTATTTTTCAGTGCCTACGTTTCGGCAGGCTGTTACAAAAGTCAGAGCTGGAATGTTTCCTGTAAATGCAAACTTACACCGATATGATATGTTGTCCAAACAAAAATGTTCAATTTGCCCTGATAGTATTGATGACGAAAGCCATTTTTTTTTATTCGTCTGTCCGCTGTGCAGGTCTCTTAGAAGTAAGTTTATATTTCCTAATAAGTACGACTTTGAGCAATTGTTTTTATCCAGCAATATTTGGCTTGATATGACTCTTATAAAAGCGTTGTTTTGCTTCCTGGTTTATGCAGAGAAAATAAAGAAAAATGAAAATAACCGAAGTCCGTAATGCGGTTCAAATGTGCATATATTATATGTTCTTCCCTGTATTATTATTGCTGTTGTAATTATTATTATTATTATTATTATTATTATTATTATTATTATTATTATTATTATTATTATTATTATTATTATTATTATTATTATTATTATTATTATTATTATTTCGTTATTATTGGAATTTTTTTAAAAATTGTTTTTATGACTTTTTTTAATTTTATTGTTTAATTAATCATTTTACCTTTTTCTTCCTGTATATTGAATTGTATCAGTTAATAATTGTGTGTGTGTGTTCTAACTCGCGCGACATGTCTAGGTGTCTGACTGTTCATTATTCACGTAATATGTAAATACGTTATATGTACTTGCGAAAGGGGTGTGGCCTAAAGCAATAAACCAATCAATCAAATCAATCTCTCTCTCTCTCTCTCTCTCTCTCTCTCTCTCTCTCTCTCTCTCTCTCTCTCTCTTTCTCACATTCCTTCACCACTGGGTACAGGAAGACCACTATCGGGATATTACCATCCAAATACAAGGCAATGCGATCATGTCCATACATGGAACATCTTCATTTAGAACAGCGTGTTGTCTGTTCCTGTTGTACATTAGGACTCAAAGATGTGTGTTCCTGTTGTACATTAGGACTCAAAGATGTGTGTTCCTGTTGTACATTAAGACTCAAAAGTGTGTGTTCCTGTTGTGCATTAGGACTCAAAGATGTGTGTTCCTGTTGTACATTAGTACTCAAAAGTGTGTGTTCCTGTTGTACATTAAGACTCAAAAGTGTGTGTTCCTGTTGTACATTAGGACTCAAAAAGTGTGTGTATAACACACGTGGTAAAAGTAACGAGATGGGACTGGATTTAATGATTGCATTTTGGATATAACCTTTATTTGATGCTGTTCTTCGGGGATAAGGAAATAATAGGACAGATCTGCCCACGCAAAATTTTAGGACTCGTTGTCTTGACGTAACACACTCATAATTAGACGTGACACAAGGACATGCAATTAAAAAAAAAATCCCCTTGAATTTACACACTCCGACTTGACGAAGTTCGATACAAAAATGATAAATTGACCTAACCCCATATTTTTACTTATAACGGCAGCACAAAAATTTCTTGCCTTGATAGCTTACTGCTCGCCACTTTCACCGGCTTCCACACCACTGCCATTGCCGGCTGGTCCGACGTGTGTGTTTCATTGTTTATGTCTCTAGAAGTTAAACCTCAGACAGTCATGATATTATTATTATTATTATTATTATTATTATTATTATTATTATTATTATTATTATTATTATTATTATTATTGTTACGTTGAAACGCGAACGAAAGTATGTCGGAAACGCGCACGATAGATCTAATCGTTTCGTTTTGCAAAGTATTCAATAATGGAGTTTATTTACCTTTGATTTGAGTTTGCATTGTTGTTAGAAGAGGCTTTGTATAACGTTGATAATTTTCGTTAGTCGATATCGTTGTAGAATTTTCTGGATCTGCATGTTTACTCTTGATAGAAATTTCCCGATACATGTCGAAACAAGAGGTCGTTCCGGAAGATATAAAAATATGTATTGACGTAAGTCAGTGATGACGATCTTTTATTCGATTGGTGGCAGTGCGTCATTTCTACTGTATTCGAAATTGTTCCGGAAGAGAGAGAGATTATAAAATTGTGTGCCGCACTGTTGTTGATAGAGAGTGTTGTTGTTGATAGTGATTTGGAAAGTAAATTTGAGAGTGGAAAGACGATTGAGCGATTGTATGCAGTTGTTGATGTGTGCTGAATAAAAGTAGAAAACTTCATACGTCGACTTTGTGACTTGTATGCTGCTTGAGCAGGCTGCGTGAATAAACGAATCTGAGTTACACCTTATCAGGAATTCAGCATTGGGGCTGAATCGGATACTGATAAAGAAAAACACCAACATCGAACCGAATGTAACAATTATTATTATTATTATTATTATTATTATTATTGAGAATTTTTATAGCGCACTTATCTCGCCGTACTTGACAAGACTCTAGGCGCTGGCCGATACAGGATCTAACTCAAACCGCCCGAGACGCCCACCCGCAACCTTTTGGCCCATGGTTTGACGTCCGGACAACTGAGCACTATCCTGGCCAGCCAGGGATGGGGGAGAAGGACCAAGTGCATGCAGGGTGTGTTCTTGTTACCGGCACTCACCCGTCTAGGACATGAGAGTCAAGATCTTTAAAGTCCGTTATGGTGGAATGTATGCGACACACAGACTAGACCTCGGTTTATACTCTCATCCGAATGAGTATGAAACGGGAATAAAGTGTCTTTCCCAAGGACACAACACAATGGCCCGGCCAGGGCTCGAACCCGGAACCTTCAGATCCGCAAGCCAAAGCACTACCATTAGAACACCGTCCCTCCCTATTTCATTGTTTATGTCTCTAGAAGTAAAAAATCAGTCAGAGTCATCAACTGTGCAAGGGAGAGCGTTGAAACCTTTTTTTCTACACTTTACGACAATACAACTTTATTGTCCAATATTTACGCAGTTCCCATTCCCTCTGTTGCCTTATCAGCACGTTAAAGAACACGACGGTCGCTGTCGAAGCTTGAGAGACTGGATCGATTCTGTTGAACGTTCGGATATAAAGAGGCCGAGAATCAGACGCAGCCCTGAATTTTGAACGAGATATTTGTAAAACATGTGACTCTTTTTCTGTACTTCCTTTGCTCTTCCCCCTGGGTTATCTCAACGGCATTTCCAAGAAACCGTTTATTTTGTCAAAAAAGTATAGTCGACACAGATCGGACACAGATATGAACTTATGCACTGTTAAATAAAGATCGCCGTCGACTCATGGGCAACAAGAGAGAAAAAGAGGTGGGAGGACAAAATTCGAGAATGGACTGGTTTGACACTGAGCGAGGCCATCAGGGTTGCTCAGGACAGAGAAAGATGGAGTACGCTTGTTAAACGATCATCTGTGGTGCCCCTACGACTTCCGAGTTACGGGATAGGATAGGATAGGATAAAATGGGAATATAGGTGAGGGTGTTACCATGTAAAATGCAGACGTCCAGTGAAGCTAGAGTGTATGAACATGCTTGCCAACACTCTCATCCAGTTTGTTTTGTACGTCGGTCACGCACTGAATGGCACAATGTCAAGAAATTATAACGGGATTTTGTGCAGTCTTTTTTATTTGGGCAATACCCCTCCCTCCCCTACACACACACGCACGCACAGAAACACACACGCACATGCATATACACGCACGCACACACACAGGTTATTCATTTTGCAGGCGCGCACGCACTCAAAGCATTCACACCTAATATATAATCTTTATCTCTCTCTTCTGCCTGTCTGTCTGTCTGTCTGTCTGTTTGTTTGTCTGTCACTCTCTCACTCCCACACATCACATACACACACATTAAAATAGAGATATATTGACAAACTGACAAAAACAAACAGATAGACAAACACACCCGGACAGACATACACGCGTATATTTTATGCGTACCTAGAGTAATATATACTAAAACATACACAGACAGCAGATAGAGAAAGAGAGATAGAAAGAGAGAGAGACAGACAGATAGACAGACAAAGAGAGAGAGATTAATGATGAAACGATAGCCGCGGGGTTAAGGATGGAAAGAGGAAGAAAGATAGGGAGGAACCATTCCACTGATCCCTCTTCTCTCGCCTTCGCCAGACCTCCCTACTCTCCTCCCATATTACATTTTTTTTCCAAGTAAACAGCTAGCCCCTTATTCACCTCCAGTTGATATGGGTGGAATTTTTATATAGAAGCCTGTCGCAACCCGTTTCTAGGTCGAAGTTTGTTACACCCATGTCAAGGCACGAGGCTATATAATATTATACTGTACGGGTCTATTTTTGTATTTCCAGACATATATGGTAATACTTTGAAATAGTCGTGGGGAATCCGAATGTAGGTCAGCCTGTCTGTCGGTCCGTGAATGAATGAATATTGAAGTTTAACGTTCAAATCCACCATTGGCGATATGGCAGACATAAGGGGTAGGGACCTAAATCAGCACTGAACCACCAGAGCAATCATACTGCTAAGATAGACAGTGAAAAATGGCCACTTTTAGCTTGTCGACGACGGTTCCGTTGGAAGCGACATCTCAAGAAACACAAAACGGATTTTGACCAAACTTCATAGGAACATTACCAAAGTCGATGACCTACCTCCTCTCCCTCATCCCGCCTTGTCTGTTACCCCCCTCACCCCTCCCATTCCCCCGTGCCATTGTATTTACTCTACTGCAAAGGTCAAGGTCACTGGAATCAATATTTAACTAATTTTTCTCATGAGGGGAAAAACGGCATAAGCGATTTTGTTGAATATTGGTATACATGTGCCATCCTTCAGTACCAGTCCCTTGTCGGTCAATCGGTCGATCCGTCCCCCCGACCCCCGCCCGTGGGGGTGCCGAGGGTTCAGTACAAATCTTACTTTAAAAAAACCCACACCAACAACAACACTTTTTGCCTTATCTCAATGATAACTGAACCGAAATACGTCATGTTCACTTTGCGGATACTTTAACTACCGCTAAGCATGCTAGATCATTCATATTGGAACTTTCTCAAAGATTTCTCAAGGTCATTGTGCTCCACTGCACCTTTTCCTAAACACGCTTTGGGTTGTATCTAAAAATGGACAAATCCGATTTTTATCATCTGTTTTCTTGCTGACAGTTCAGACCGTGGTCTATCATTCCATGTTTCCCGTTTGCATCGTTAAGACAATATCGTCAAGAAAATTAACACTTTTTAAAATGCCCTTTTTTTTGTCTATATCTGTGTGAGTGTCTGGAAATACATTTGAATGGTTTGCCAGCTTGTTTCTTTCCTGATATCTGATGTAAATACGATACTTTGTGTCCTTTTCGCACCTCCATTTGAGATGAAAAGTTTGAATTTTCATCAATGTATTTTTTAATGGTGCGGAGAGGAAGAGTACAAGAAGAAGAAGAAGAAGAAGAAAGAAAGAAAGAAAGAAGAACAGGAGGCCGAAGCTCTTCTCTTCCATAACTCAGGAAGCGAATGAAGTGAAAGAAAAATGATAAACTTCCTTTGCCTCTTCCTCGGAAGAAGCGGAAAAAACGGAGGAGAATTACCAAGAAAATGAAAAAGAGGAAGCTTAACTTCTTTTGCCTCTTCCGACTGTACCACTAAATAAAAGGCAGGGGGAGACGAGAAAGCAAGGGAGAACGACAAGAAAGACGGAATGAGAAGATGAGGACGAGCAGAAGAAAAGGAAGCAAAACTAACGTGAGAGGAAGGGGAGCATGTCTAGGTTATCTCAGGTGTACATTACCCCAGGTCTATCCTTACCATCTATGCATATGTTTTATCGTTTTAATCTTCTTGTCTGTAGACTGTGATTTGCTGTCAACTTGTTCACTATGTTTTATGTTTTATTTTTTTGTAGTGCTGCTGCATTGACCAAATGCATTCCTTGTGTATTGGCAATAACATATATTGTATTTTGTATCTTGCATACCCAGGACTACGCTTACCCTGGTCTGCACTTACCTTGGTCTGCACTTACCTTGGTCTGCATTTACCCTGGTCAGCACTCACCCTGGTATGCACTTACCTGGTCTGCACTTACCCTGGTCTGCACTTACCTTGGTCTGCATTTACCCTGGTCAGCACTCACCCTGGTATGCACTTACCTGGTCTGCACTTACCCTGGTCTATACTTACCCTGGTCAACACTTACCCTGGTTTGCTCATACCCCTGGTCAACACTTACCCTGGTCTGCTGTCACGAATATAGGGGGTTGGGGGGATGAGGATTAGCAATTATTCCCCCGCGCTGTGTTGCCTCCCTTGACTAGGCCAACGTGCGGTGACGTTCAAGGAAATAATGCTGGGAGTACTAAAGAATGATAGAAAGTTAAAAGGGCAGATGAGAAGAATACAAACTAAACTAGTGGAAAATTTGAACAAGGGGAAGTCGGGAGTTATGATACAATATTAGACAATTTATTAAATTGATGCAGGTCAGACGTAGGGGGTAGGCTTACGACTGAGTCACTAGTAATAGTCTGTTAACGTCCAGGGTATCTTGGAGTTATTCTGGTTTAGCTATTTGAGAGTCACTGGGGCGAATATGGACTGATATCATCATTTGGCAAAGGGGTATCTGGTTGCGTTAGCGTGGGTAGCCAGATATTCCGAGAATTGTGGTGTGCGCTGGGTGCGCACTTATCTGCTAGGACGGGGGCGGTGGTTGCCTCAGGAGTCTGGATGGCGATTGCGCAAGTGGCCAGTCTCGTGGCTTCGGTCGTCCAGTCCAGGTCACTGGGTCAGGTTCTTGAGTAATCGGCGTTGTGGTACAACCGGTCTACGGTGCTGGCCGGTTGGGCTGTATTTCTTCTTTCACGCTTCACGGTGTCAACCAGGGGATATGGGTTGCACGCAGCGGGTCTGAGTCTCGTAGTAGCCCGGTATAAAGACCGTTCTGCAAGGGAGTATTGACTCAGTATCAGAGGTGCATCCATACTCTGGATGCCGCGCCATTTAGCGCGCATGCCAGTCAGATTTTCGAATTTGGAAGCACCGGCCAAGACTTGACCGGTGCGTTCCAACTGTCCAACAATATCAACAATGGCTATTGGGGTTCGGTGGAATTTAGCAGCGGCCGATAACGTGTAAGGGTTTCGGCGCCTAAAATGGGGTTATGGACAGCGGGGGTGGATATTTACACAATAGGATCAGGGGAGAAGCAAAGGGGATAAATACAGGACAATGGCTACTATATGCAAGGGTGCTTTACTGGGGGACTTTAATCTAAGTAACAGGGCAACATGGCAAGGGGGATTTATACAAGAGTCTAGGCAGGGGGATATACATGTATAAATACAAGCATGGCATGAGCAACAATCAACTACAGATAATGGATACAAGAAGTAAAATGCATATCACAAGCAATACATCAAGACAAACCACAGACACGGACGTAAATATCTACAAGACATACGAACATGTTGGGAAATCGACGGGTGATGGGGATGCTAAGTGATATGAAATAAGTCACCACTCTTACCTTGACCAAGGAACGGGTAGAAACACAAGAATATTGTCGGAGCTCAGCGGTCGCAACGTGGGTGCAGACGTGTCTCGGAGCAAGCAGTGTGTTCTCTCGGGCGGGCGGAATAAGACTGGCGTGCCTGGGTCTAACTGTTCCGGGGTTCCAAGGGGCTATCCCGAGGGGCGGGGCTTGGGTCGCTTGGCCAGCGGGCAGGTAGCTGGGAACTTGACGCGAGCAGAGCCAGGGCTGAATCGTACGCTTGTGACATCTGCACTTACCCTCGTCAACACTTACCCTGGTATGCACTTACCCTGGTCTATGCATATCCTGGTCAACTATTCGTCAACAATTACCCTGGTCTGCACTTACCCTGGTCTGCACTTTCTCTGGTCAACACTTACACTGGTCTGCACTTACCCCTGGTCAACACTTACCCTGGTCTGCACTTACCCTGGTCAACACTTACCCTGGTCTGCACTTACCCTGGTCTATACTTACCCTGGTCTACACTTACCCTGGTCTGCACTTACCCTGGTCTATACTTACCCTGGTCTACACTTACCCTGGTCTGCACTTACCCTGGTCTGCACTTACCCTGGTCTACTCTTACCCAGGTCTACACTTACCCTGGTCTGCACTTACCCTGGTCTATACTTACCCTGGTCTACACTTACCCTGGTCTGCACTTACCCTGGTCTGCACTTACCATGGTCTACACTTACCCTGGTCTGCACTTACCCTGGTCTGCACTTACCCTGGTCTGCACTTACCCTGGTCAACACTTACCCTGGTCTGCACTTACCCTGATCTGCACTTACCATGGTCTAAACTTACCCTTGTCTACACTTACGCAAGTCTATGTTCTCCCACATATGATTTTGATCATACAGTAATTGGTGTCTATTAAAGTAGTATGTCGCTAATATTTTGGAAACCCATATAAATAAGCAATGCTGTAGGTAAAGAATGTGGGAAACTGAGACCTGGTATAATATAGACATGGGGCAACATAGACCTGGTGTAACATAGACATGGGGTAACTGTCACGTGGGGTTTATGGGCTCTGCACAATGGAATTATGGACCCTCACGTTTATTCGGTGGGAACTGCTAGTAAGTCACCCTATGAATTACTTTAATAAATTTATTTGTTTAGCTCGTTCTGTGTTAAGGTTGGGGTACAGAAATAGATAGAAAAATGGTAAAAGATACTGTCACACTAGCTTTCACACGGCTATGAATCATATGTAGTCCAGCCACTTGATAACAGTTAAAATCACACATTTATTTCTTCTACTCTATACAAGATTCTCTAAGTACTAATCTAACTTAAAAAGTCTCTTTCAATGCTAATAGTTCGATCGCTGATAGTCTAGGCAGCTGTTTTTCTTCCTCGGGCACTTTGCTATAATATCTCATGTAGA
>CM072516.1:72952785-73007785 GCA_036898135.1 Oncomelania hupensis
AGACAGGCTTGGATTTTCTTCGCGATAAAGCACCATGTCATAAGGTTGACACTAAATCTCATTGGGATGAATCTGGAGGATTGCAAAAAAATTTTTTTTTTAACAAACAACGGAGGATGGTGAGGGGGGGGAGTAAACGAGAGAGAGAGAGAGAGAGAGAGAGAGAGAGAGAGAGAGAGAGAGAGAGAGAGAGAGAGAGAGAGAGAGAGAGAGAGAGAGAGAGAATGTGTTGAATCTTTTAACAAATGAATATACTTTGCACATATCGGCACACTCTCAAAATAAGGATCTCTGGTGACTCGGCAACTTTTAGCATGCGACTTCAATGTCAAACAAACCGTCTTACTTCCTGAGCTTAAATAAATGAGAACTTCAACAGTATGATTTTAATTATTTAGATACTTCGTGGTAGCAATCTTCTGACGTGTCCTTATTGTATTTCCTTTTGTTGCTTTTATTTGGTATTGCATTTCATTTTTGCTGTTATTTGTTCGACCTTATGTACCCTTGGCGAATCCCACTGACCTTTATAAATAAATAGAATACATAAAAATGTAAAATATGCACCATAATTTTATTTCGTTTGGTGGGTGTCAGATTATAATCAGTTGTTGTATACTTCACAAGACCTTGGAACTGAGGACATTCCATTTACGTACACCTCGACGTAATATCACGTAGAGTATCAAGTGATAGTCCTCTCTCCGTTGCACTTTCATTCGGCGTATCTTCTGTTTTTGTCCAGTCGCGTTAACCTCTTCGTCTTCTTCTGAAGAAGAAGTTCGTGTTTACTCTTTGGCACGAGAAATCACACAGCTCAAAAGCCAAACCGAATAGTTTATACCAAGTCACAAAGACAATTTGGAAGCTGCCACTATGGGGAGAGTATTATGATTTCTCCAGCAGGGATAAGATTGTTTAAATTTTTTAATAGATTGTTTCTCAGTTTTTCTGCAGTCATCATAAGCATACATTTTGGTGGACCATGCACATACATATTCAATATCTGCGTTCTTCTCTTTCTTCTTCAATGTCCTCTTCTTTCGTTCCTCCGTTTTGTTCTCGAAAAATTCTCTGGTTCCGTGCGAGTGGCCCTTTCTTTCTTTCTTTCCTCCGCCTTCTTCTCGAAAAAATACGGTGGTGGCGTGCGAGTGTCCTCTTATTGTTTGTCTGTCTGCTGTTATTTATTTGGTCCCCGATTGTGTGTCTGACCTATTGCTGATTATGACGTAGACAGGTGAAAGGTGATAGCAAGCATTGTATTGTTTGTTTGCCCTTTACAGGTAGGTTAATGTTTTTTCATAACCTTTAGGCAAAACAAATTAAAGAATTTGTTATTTTTATTTTTTGTTTTGTTGTGTTTGAGCATTTGCATTACTAAAACGGTGAACAGTGAAGAGTTCAAGAGGTTAGTCCTCAAACATCGGAGTGAATTAATCTCAAGTTCAACTTCAAGCTTGTGTAACTACTTGATTGATATAGTCCTGTGGTTTCTTTTCTCAGGGCCAGCTTTGAGAGGGTGGGGCGCCGCCCCTGTCTTTCTCAACCTGGACTGGAATAATGCCTGTGGTACGACGATTCTTTCCTCATCATGACATGATCGTCAATAATAATAATAATAATAATAATAATAATAATAATAATAATAATAATAATAATAATAATAATAATAATAAAAAATAATAATAATAAAGTCGGGTTGTTGCGTAAATGAGAGAGGCAGTTAATATCTGTAAAGTGTAATCTATTATATGAAATTGGGTGTCTGTGACTTGCGCGGATGCAGGTGTGCGGGACCGTGTACCAACACCGGCCAATTTCCTTGTGCAGTGCGTGTTGTCCGTTGGCAGAATATGTTCTGTAATACTACCAAGGTTCATATCTAATTAACTTCTCCAATTCTGGAGCGGTGTGTCACCATGATCTTCTTTTACAGTTATGAGATAGGTGCATTGTTTGTTTATTTCTCCTTGCTGTATCGATGTCGGCGCGTGTCCCGTCTTGTCTTGCATGCCCTTGCCAGTTCACCTTACCGTAACAGCGATAATGATGTAAATATCAGACAAAATAATACAGGTGATACATTTTCTCCTTGCCTTATACTAACATGATTAAGAAAAAGGCAAACAGTCCATTTTCCGGACAAGCACTAGACTTGTTTTTTGGGGTACATGTCTTTTCCGAAGATTAAAACTGTTTATTAATGTAACCTTTTAAGGTATGTTTCTCTGTACATTATCAAATGTTGCTTTGTAAGTCTGCCAATTTATGTCTTAATCTTATTCTTTGTTACGAAAATAGAGAGGAGGAGGAGGAGGAGGTGAGTAAGAGGAAGAGGAGGAAAAAGAGATAATTTTATAATAAGTTGTTTCATTGGAGTTGCTCGACTTTCCTCTTCTCTTTTCACATCTACTGCCAAATCCACCACTTTCGCCGGCACAGTCAAAGTGACATGTAAAGTGCAGTTGAATGAACAGTGCATAGTTTCAAATATTTAGGAATATTTAGAAGCCATTGCCTCAGGCAGGAAGTCCTCTCCAGGATCGCACAAACAACTGCTGCCCTGACAAGATTGGAACCCATTTGGAAAGACAGGACCATCAGTCTACATTCCAAGCTCAAGGTAAGGCTGCTGCGCTCCCTTGTCATCTCCATCTTTCTATACGCTTGCGAAACATGGAACCTCACAGCAGATCTACAACAAAGAATACAAAGCATGGAGATGAGGTGCTACAGAAGACTTCTGGGCATTTCCTATACTTAGCACTTAATTAATGACGAAGTGCGACAGACCATCACACAAACCATTGGACAAGATGATGACATGCTCACAGTGATGAAGAAACGGAAACTCCGATGGTATGGCCACGTCATCAGAGCATGAGGCCTTGCAAAAACCTTCCTGCAAGGCACAGTGCAAGGAGGCAGAAGAAGAGGGAGACCGAGAAAGAGGTTTGAGGACAACATTCGAGAATATGGACTGGCTTGAAACTGAGCGAAGCCATGAGGGTTGCTGAGGACAGAGAAAGATGGAGTACGGTGATTAAACGATCATCTGCAGTGCCTGTGACGGTGGGTCTATTGTTACTGGGCTCTGCGCAATGGAATGCTATTACCCACTCGTCTTTGTCTGCAGGGATCGGCTAGTGTAATCACCCTATGACTAATCTTAATACATTTATAAGTTTAGCTCGGTCTGTGTGCGGATAGGGTTACAGAGATAGGGAGAAAAGTGTAATAGCTTCACTGACACACTAGCTCTCACACGGCTATGAAACATAGGTAGTCCGGCCACTTGTTAACAGTAAATATCACACATTTATTTCCTCTACTCTATACAAAATCTTCTAATCTCTACAATAAATTAAATGTCCAAATTTCACTTCGAGTAGTTCGCTCCTTGATGGGTCTATGCAGCTACTGTTCTCTATATTTGTTACTGTCTCATCATTGAGTCCGCTGGACCTAAAGCAATAATCATGTAATGTAATGTAATGTAATGTAATCATTGAGCTATGAGTTTTGTCTGTCCTATTATTCGGTTTTCTGGAAGAGTAGACTATCGCACAGTCCTTTTAGAGTAGTGTTCGTGCACTTCTTCTGTGAACTTAACTGTATAGTCGAGGTGCGGTGTTGTTGTCTCTTCTTCTTGGTAGATGACTACAGAGCTAGTGGAGCCCAATGCTCTCGCTGCTCAAGGTTGCAGGCCACGTGTCAGGGTTGCCTCTTTGTGGGATTTCTTCCCTGCCGTGGACCACGATGCCTGCTCGTCTGCAAAATATGAGACAAATTTCTGCAACGCATTGTATACGAATGTTGTGCAGAGCGTCTCTCTGATGGCAGAAACAACCCTCAGTTGAGATCGCTCCACTTATACAATACAAGGGACGATCATTCTTCTAAGTCCGTGGTCCACTGGAATCTCCAACATAATTCTTATATATGTATACATACATCATGGCTAAACTAAATACATGGAGAAGTAATTAACAATATATACATTCTCCGGTACAGCCACTAGTCTGCAACAATACACATAGGAGAAACAACAGTTGGACAGTGGAGGCTACCTCGTGGTGCCGAAACCGGTCGGGTTCGCCACGTGGTCAAGCAAAGTTTTACTAACAATCACAATTCTAAAACATGGCAAAATTTCACAAACATAATACAGCAATAATATCAATAAATCGCGATGAAACAAACGATTGATCATTTACCTTCTTGACAATGTTAGGCCCTGGCTATACTGCGATGAATGATTTTTATCCGTCACCTGCTGTAGTCTTTCTGAGAGAGATTTTACAACACGCGTCCTGCTACCGTGCTGTTCAGACGAAGACTAACTCTCCTCCCGCTTGGGCCTGCTATCGTGCCGAGACTACGAGAATAGTAACGCCACCTAGTGGGGGTGGCGGGTGATTGGTCAGCTGGATGAGGTCACGGCTAATCTTAGTGAAACTGCAGCCTACACATGCTGAGCACAACCTAACTTCGGTCGTGTGCTAGTCAGCGACTTAACTTACATAGGTCAAAGCAGGCTGAACGTTGGAGGCTTGAAGCCGTAGTGCAGGGTATAAATAGCCTCTTGTGACAGTGCCCCAACGACCTTCGAGTTATGGGATAGGATAGGAATGAACAGTCTAGATCCACGCTTTATTCACGTCCCAAAAGCTCATCGAAACAAGACGGCAAGCCAGTTAAACCGTGCTCCATCAGTATTCATTCAACGTGACCTCCAACTTTCATCTTTTGTTATCCGCGAAGTGTGGTTATATAGTAAGCTTACATCTTCACTGTCGCATTATCAAGAAACTATCATTTTAACAACAACAACAACAACAACAACAACAACAACAACAACAACAACAACAACAACAACAAAAAGAATTCCCTTGAGCCTTCATTTCATTTAAAACAAACAAACAAACAAACAAACAAACAAACAAACAAACACACAGAGGAAGTAAGAAGGCAACAACAAGAAGAAAACATTACATACGATGTACATCTCTCTCTCTCTCTCTCTCTCTCTCACACACACACACACACGCACACACAAACTAAAATAATACCAGGTTTCAAAGAAATCCCACGATGACTATTTGTTGCTGGGCTCTGCGCAATGGAATGCTGTACCCCTCACGTCTCATTCTATGGGAACTGCTAGTGAGTTACCCGGTGAATTACTTTAATACATTTATTTGTTTAGCTCGGTCTGTGTTAAGGCTGGGGTACAGAAATAGATAGAAAAATGGTAAAAGATCACTGTCACACTAGCTTTCACACGGCTATGAATCATATGTAGTCCAGCCACTTGATAACAGTCAAAATCACACATTTATTTCTTCTACTCTATACACGATCTTCGAAGTACAAATCTAACTTAAAAGTTCAATTGTCAATGCGAATGGTTCGCTCGCTGATAGTCTAGGCAGCTATGTTTTCTTCATAGGGCACTGGCTACTACCGTTCATGAAGATTGGACTACTGTGGTCCTTTTGCTACAGTTTTAGTGCACTGTTTCCTGGGCACTTAACTGAAGTGTGGCGTGTTTGAAGCACTGCGTTGAGGTAGCTTTCTGGTACACGCTGGGTCGTCGTGTAGTCTTTGACTTTTGGTACGACGTTTGAGGCTATCTACGCACGATGCTGTAGATGCCTCGGCAGCCAACTCGAATAGTAGATTAGTTTCTGCTCTTTTGTTGAGTTGGGCTCACGATATCATGCCTGCTCGTCTGTAACATATGAGACGAAATTCTGCACAACCCTGAATAATAGGTCTGTGCAGAGCGTCTCACTGAAAGCCAAAGTAGCCCTCAGTGATAGCTCCACATCTCTATACATAAGCGACGAACATTCTGCTAGGTCCGTGGTCCACTGGAATCTCCACTCTATTTTCCTATACATACATAAATATAAATCGTGGCTAACTATACACATAAAGAATTAATAATATTATAAACATTCACTGGTACAGCCACTGGTCTGCAAGCATACATATGATAACAACAGTGGTTCCATCAGGTATACAACATGGTGTCAAAACCGGTCGTGCTTAACACGTGTTCGGCTTCTCCACGTGGTAAGGCAAAATCGGACTAACAATTCAAATCAATGCATAGCAAATTCCACAAACATAATTTCAACAATAATATAACTACATCACGATGAAACAGAAGTATGTTCATTTACCTGTTCGACAATGTCAGGCCCGTGGCTTCTTGATTGAATTCAAATATTCAACCAGCACTGCTTCCCTGTTCTATCAGTGGAGATTTTTCTCTGCTCTAGTGTAACTGTGTATTGCTCAGAGCTTTCCACACAACTGACCTATACTTGGTTTGGACTGAATCAGCCAGAACTGGTTCTAAATGCTCTACCTGTGTCCCGATTGGCTCAAACAATCTAAGTGGCTATAAAGTTCGAAACACCATCGTATGCCGCGATGATGTCACTAAACGGCTCGCGTCAGCTCGCAGTGTGTGTGTACGCATCAGTTATACCTTAATCGTCTGCTATAGACTACAGTAACCTTCTAAGTTTTACTACTGCTAAACAAGCAAAAGCTCAAATAGTAAGGGGTAAACGGGTCTGCTTGTTACAATGACGTCATACAATATGGCATAGTTCCGGTCATTCCGTTTAAGGTCCAAGGCATTTGAACACTGTAACTACATACAAAGTTTAAAAAAAAACATTAACGATTGAAAAATTTTCTTTGTTAAAAAATGACTTCACGACGATTACATCACTCAATTTGCATAAGCTTGGTTTTTCCTTGGCGGCACAGGTTAAGTCTTAAGTACATATCAAACTTGATCCAAATCCCCTCCCTGCAGTAGTTTGGGAGAAAATAAGAATAGAAAAAAACACAACATACAACACATTATGACATCACCATGATGATGTCACCCAACATGCATACTTTCTGTTTGTCATCTGCTAGGGTTCACTATTTCCTAACCAAATATCAAGTTTGAAAAAAATCCGTCCAATGGTTTCAGAGAAAAGTGGACAAATGTCACCTTCGGACGGCCGTACGGTCATGCTATATATAACTAGGGAACTAAAAATCCCTATTGTGCTCATTATGCCCCAAATGTTTTGAAGCTTGTCAAAAGCTTTTGAGCTATCGCGTTTCAG
This sequence comes from Oncomelania hupensis, assembly GCA_036898135.1. Taxonomy (NCBI): domain Eukaryota; kingdom Metazoa; phylum Mollusca; class Gastropoda; order Littorinimorpha; family Pomatiopsidae; genus Oncomelania; species Oncomelania hupensis. The sequence goes on from CM072516.1 coordinate 72,959,928, forward strand.
GATTTGATTTGACAAGGTCAGAGATTAACAAACACCCTCCCCCGCTCTTAATGCAAAGTGTTCCCACTGGTACATCACCTGATCTTATACCACATATATACAAACAAGTACGAACCCCCACGCGTACGTACAACATACAGACACACAAACATGCTTGTTCTCACGGTGTAATTATGACTTTCCTGAAACGCCACATACGTTGTGTTGACAATGGGTCATATTTCGTCCCCCTTTTTAAGTACTTTTAAGTGTTCTAACCATAACCATAGCGCTATATCCCTAATTCTAACCCTAACCCTAATCCTAACCCTTACCCTAACCTTTACCGTAACACAGCCCTTAATCTAACGGATCATGAGTTTGACGTCAAAACAACGAGGGTTGTCAAAACAAGTTATATAAATGTTCACTGGTTTGTCCAAATAACGCCGTGTAAGCAAGTACATACGCACACACACACCCATACACACACTCACACTCACACGTACGCACGCAAACACAATGAAGAAAGTGCAAAAGTTATGTAGGTAAAAGACAGACCGTCTCTTGTGCAGTCCCGGGACGACATCAATTCGTATGATAGGAAAGGCATCAACCAAATCCTTTTTGTATTTCTAGACTTATCTGGAAATAGCTTGAAAATGTCGGTCTGTCGGTCCTTTGGAAGCTATATTTCAAGGACCAGAGAGAGAGAGAGAGAGAGAGAGAGAGAGAGAGAGAGAGAGAGAGAGAGAGAGAAAAGAGACAGAGACAGAGAGACAGAGAGAAACAGAGAGAGACAGAGAGAAACAGAGAGAGACAGAGACAGAGAGAGACAGAGACAGAGAGAGACAGATTCAGAGACAGAGACACAGAGAGAGACACGCTATATTTCAAGGTCCATGGAGAGAGAGACAGAGACAAAGAGAGAGAGACAGAGAGAGACAAAGACAGAGACACAGAGAGGCAGAGACACAGAGAGGCAGAGACACAGAGAGAGACAGAGAGAGACAAGGAGAGAGACAGAAAGAGACAGAGAAACAGAGAGACACAGAGAGAGACAGAGAAAGAGACAGAGACACACACAGAGAGACAGAGACACAGAGAGACACAAAGACACAGACAGAGACACAGAGAGAGACATAGAGGGAGACACAGAGAGAGAGAGACACAGAGAGAGACAGAGAGAGAGAGAGACAGAGAGAGAGAGAGACAGAGAGCGAGCTTGTCAAGTCTGTTGCATGTTGTAATTTGGTTGTTCAACATGCGTTTTAGGCGCGTCGTCTAAGGCCCAGACAACTGAGCTCAATCCTGGACGACCTGGATTGGGGAGAAAGATCCTGGTGCTTGCTGATTGTATTTGTATTGCTGGTACTCACCAGTCTAGGACATGCGCGTCAGGATCTTTAAAGTCCGGGCTATGAAAGGAGGCGAGTACCGTATAGTGATATCACTCAATTACCTAGAGAGGTCTACCTGTAAAACTATATTTCATCATTATCATATTCTGTTCTAGAGTCTATAATATGCATAATACAGAGGAAAATGTTTAGTGGATTATTCTTATTAAATGCATGTAGAATGTACCCTCGTACGACCGACGACTGTAGAAATAGTCTTTTCTGTGATCGATACATTCAGGCTGCTGCTGATGCCAAAGAAACTCTGGCATCACCAGCGTGTAGTCTCAATTCCAGCGCTTATTTCCCTTGACCCGTTTCATCCCCTGGTTGTACAATGTTCACGTCATTGTGTTGGTTATAGGGCTCAGCCTGCTGTTTCCAGAAATTAAGCAAAAACTATTCCCATATTACTTGGATAGGGATGGGGAAGAGGGGATATGGCAGCGTCGCACATCAAATCACTCTTGTCTGCCTATCTGTTAAGATGTACCAGCAGGTTAACGCAGCGGTGCGTGACGAAAATGCCCGAAGGCGTTGTTGTGAATTAACCAAGCGGGAGTATTGTGTGCCTGTGGCATTGAGTGACATGTATTGACGGTTTCAAGGAGCCTTTTGTTACTCCTTGAAATTATACGGGACTCAAATGTCTTTTTAAAGACTGCTTTCATGCACATAGGAAAGCTTTCGCAAGAATAATGCGGATTAATAAACTCTTTTATGATCAAACAATCTTGTGTAATAGTTTGAGAGAGAAAAGAAACCAACACAACCAAGACTGACTTCAACAATGTTATTATATTATATTATGTTGCTTGACAATCAACGTCGTTCGCCACTTGGGCTCTATAAAGAAACCTTAAATTATCTGACAGAACTGAACATATTTTATTTTATTTTATTTTATTTTATTTTATTTTATTTTATTTTATTTTATTTATTTATTAATTTTAATAGAAATATGAGCTATTTGGCATTTATATGTTTAAATATTTGAACAGGTCAAGGTTTAATTTATGTAATTTGTTTGGGAAAAGAAAACAAGTGTTAACTAAAATTAAGTACATTTATAAAATTAGGAAAGGGCGTATACTAATATTAAAGTAGTCGGATACGTCAATTCGCGCATCGTTTTGCGCATTCACAATTATACCCAAGTCGCAGTTATTATTATCCAAAAGATTTTTTAAATCGTGTTTAAATCTAAAGAAATTACAGTGAAATCTTTTTGAAAGCGCCGAATGATTGCACACAACATTCTTTGGGTAGGTAGTTATCAGTATTAGTTTAAATATCAACACGAAAATTTAAGATTACGACATGCCAAATTCAGAGTTCATGATTGTGAATAGGTCTATGTGTAGCAGCCGTGAACGATCGCTGACTTTCATATATAAATTCTCCGCCCAAAAAAAATGCAATTGTTTCAGTTCAATTGGACCGTTAACACCGAACTAACAAACAGGCAAGCACAGACACACTGAAACCGACATCCAAGCAGGCAGGCAGGTAGACAAACAGACATAATGCAACCTATGCACTCTAACCTTTAAAGAGGGAGTGTAACAAGATAACAATGCAGATAATATATGCAAAGTTTCAAAATATTTTAATTACCTTTTTATATAAACTGTGGTGTTGGCCAAAACCTGCTAGTATTTACCTGCTAGTATACCACCAAGTGTAACCTCTGTAGATCAAACTTTAGCGCGGCAACCTATGTTCATTTGTGTGTGTGTGTGTGTGTGTGTGTGTGTGTGTGTGTGTCAATAACAATATGATAATAATGAACGTGTCTGGAAAGTTTCAGGCAATTGTATTTACTATAGGGGTGTCGGTTAGCGCAGTTGTGGGAGCCCTCGCTACTGTGTCGCAAGTTAAGCATCGTCCAGTGCGGTTAGCACTTGGATGGGTGACCGCAAAACGTGAAGCGACAAATAACAACGCCCCCAGTTGACTCAACTGTGACTGAGTACCTACTCTCTTAAGGGTGAGGAAGGTAAAGCAGCGAGGGAGAGAGGTGGGCATCACCCTCATTACGCTGGCCCAAGATAAGTGTGATCTCCAACATCACGCTCCCCTACGGCCACAAGGCTATGGGACTACCTTTACCTTTACCTTTACCCTATTTACTATTTCATGATTTATTGTAATATTAATATCAGTTGGGTGTTAAATTTGCTTCGAGTGAACATGCCCTGCGGCCCAAGTATTTTTGCCATTTTGTGGCTGTAAACGGGTAGTCGCGCATAAATATTCATATCTCATGTAGTTTTTATTTGATTTTAACACTGTTTTTTGCATAATAAAGATGAATAAATTCTGGTTAATTTGCAACTTGTTACAAGTGTGAATGTACATGTGAGAATAAATGGTAATGCAGTGAAAATGAAAAACAAAAAAACCCACACATATTACTGGACAGGCACAAACACAACTTTGCACAATAAAAAAATACAAGTCCTACTCCTAGTACCTGTTTTCCATGATGTTATATCCATGAGCAATGTTATTCCAAAGTATTATCACTCTCTACTTCATTTTCACTGTCACTAGCCATACAAACCTCGTCTCTCACACTGTCATTGAAAATCACTCGCGTTCATTCTTCGTTTTTCACTTTTTAATCACACCTAAAACACACTTTGTACAGTGAAAACGGCCGACAAATGTCAAATAAGCTACTTCCGCAGGGGAGATAATATGCTACTTCCGCAGGGGAGATAAGCATCCCGTTAGCAACCACCCAAACCAAAACAGGTACACCAGAGATCCATATGGGTCACGTGGGAGCCTAGGAAAGTTTTGTACTGTTTCCATATGGGTCGCGTGGTACGGAATGAGTTAAAAAGTGTAATTGTCACACTGAATTTAATTTCCAATCACAAAAATGTTGGAAATGTACTTACAAAGCAATCATTTACCTTGCTGGTCATGCTCAAATCTTCGTTTTTTTCCATCTGTGCATCTGTTTGCTATTATACTACATTTCTCTCAAGTTGGCACCTTTCAATTCAGAAATTACGCTCTTAAAAGTAGCACGGCGTGATATACTTTTTGTGTTTTGCATTTTATGTATTCTCATGATGTTTGCTTTAAAATACATCTCATCTTCTTTCCATCCGTACAGGTGTTTGTTATCTGTGCAGCTGTTTGCTTTAAAATAAACCCAATTTTCTTAGTCAATTCTATCCACTTTCATCTGAACGTACCCGGCCCGAATACCATACAAATATTGGTCGAATGTTGTTATTTTGAAGGCTAAAGTTGGAATGTTAGTAATGATTATTGTTATGTTTTTACATCTGTATAGGGATTGTTATGCGTTATGTTTTTGCATCCTCCAGACCCCAAAAAGGGCAAGTAACGGGATGCAATCTTTAATCTTAAAATCTTGAATCTTGAAGTGCGCACATTCTGGACAATTTGAATGGTGTGCTTGGCAGAAAATAGAACCCGCGTTCTACTGGTCGAAGTCCCAAGTTCGATCCAAGTTGGCCGAATGTTAAATCAGCATGACTGTTCACAGACTACCTCATTAAGCTACATGCTGCCGTCAGTTTGATGGTTATTTCAGAACTTTGTGGATTTCATTAGGTGAAGGTTCATTCTTGGAGAGGTGGCCTGGCCCAGTTCATATTCCGTTCTTTTATTTCATTTTATTGCATTTGTGTTGTTCAGGCCACGTGATTATCAGCTTTACGTGTACTTTTTAATGTGTACTGACCAACATTAAATGTATTCCTTGTCATGGTATTCACTTGGCAATAAGCCATTTTGTATCATTGTATCCGATTTTTAAAAATCTCTCTTGACCTGGCTGAGGCCGCTGTTCTTTGCCAATGGCCTAATTGTGCGGCATTTGGGTAATGTTTCCAGTGAAATGAATGAAATCATTCTGATCCTGGCTCTTGGTTTCACTTTTTATGGATTGACATGTTTGCATTTACAACTCTGGCTTTTAATTAGAGTTGTTTTTCTTCTCCTTCCGTTCCTCTTTATTTGTCTTTTCTTAACCTTAAAGACCCAAACACACGGGTAAACGACTGGCCGTAGAGGTTCTGAGAAGCGAGGCGCAGCGGGCACTTTCGATTATCAGCATCTTCAAAGCTATTGAAACCGACTGCTTGAAAACAGAAAACTCGTCTACTTGTGGACAGCGAAGCAAGTGTCTTTGTTGTCGAAAGAGAAAAGTGGGGAGAGGTGTACTTTCGTCTTAACTGATGAAGAAAAAGCACAACGACAGATCGATCACATTAGACGGGAATGTCGTCATGGCGGACGGTAAGGATCGAATGTGGTAGAAGGGAAAGAAGAAGAAAGTGATAAGAGCAGAAGAAGAAAAAGAAGAAAAAGAAGTAGTAGAAGGAAGTGCAGGAGGAGGAAGAGAAGAAGAAGAAGAAGAAGAAGAAGAAGAAGAAGTAGAAGGAAGTGCAGGAGGAGGAAGAGAAGAAGAAGAAGAAGAACAAGAAGAAGAACAAGAACAACAATAACAACAACAACAATAATAATAATAACAACAACAACAACAACAACAACAACAACAACAACAACAACATGCAAATAAACGGAAGATAAAAGAGACGGTAAATGAACAGGGGAATCTAGAGACGAATGGGTGGGGAGGGATAAACGGGTATGTAGGGGGAAAAGGGGGAAGGGAAGGGGAGGGGTGCGTATGTGGGAGATCTGGCTTTGACGGAGAATAACATTCTCTTAAAAATCAAAGACTCAAGACTCAAAACTCAAATTTGAATTCACTGACATATAAAATGGAGTGGAATACAATACACATGCAACAACCGGAAATAATGGTAGTTAATACAGCATTTTTTCATAATATTAAAAAGCCAGTGTCAAAACAAATGTATTGCACATACGCACGGGCACGTACACTTCCTTACTTCCCCCCATCTACCCCCCCCCACACACAAAGAATTTTATGCCCGCAGAATTTTTATAGCTTTCATTCTTCAAGTCCTATGTCAAAAACACACTTTTTAAAATTACACACTCACATACACACACACACACACACCCACACACACACACACGCACACACACACACACTCACACACCGTCTTATATAAAATTTGCTTTAAACGTAAAACAACAAAGCAAGCCATCCAAATGTATTTCCAGACAATGGCATACATAGACACATAATAACCATGTTATATTTGTTTGGCGGTGTTGTGACTCCGCTATATCACAACCACAGGCGCTTGTATCTGGACACGCGAGCGCCTATGCCTGTGACGCATCTCCCTTTGGTTATCTATAACAAGCGCCTGTGATAGGAAGGAAGCCAAGAGAAAACACGGAATGTTAGGTCACAATGTCAAATATCTGCAAGCAAAACATTATCAAAAACCGCTCAAGCCATTTTAGTATCCGCAAGGAAAAAAATGATGAATATCGGTTGTTGTTTTTTTTAAAGATGAACCAAAAAATGCCTTTTGCACAAAAAAGTGAAATTGGGAGCGACGTGACCCACTGACTGCTACTGGCCCATGAATTGAAGTATCTGAACACTGAACAAAATCGCTTTAACCGTTTTGGAGATATAGAGCAAAACGCGTTTAGCAACACAGTGGCGCACAGACTTTGACCATTGCTGTACAGCAAATATGATGGCACGAAAGGAAGGCCACTAACCTAGGTAATTTTTCTATGGGGTTTGGTCACAATCCGGTCAATGATCTTGAGATATAACATATTTCCAGAAATGTCTGAAAATACATAAAAATAAAATATAAAATAAAATAAAACAAAAAATAAAAAGACAAAACTGAAACTGAGAGACGAAAATATTCATGATGATATTTTAGTACGATAGACTAAAGGAAGATCACTCGAGCTTTTGCGAGAACTCAGCTAGTCTTTGGATCATCAGTATGCCTAGACAGAACACACAACATGCCGATGCATGAATACACATGGAATAAGCAGAAGCGTTATAAATTAACTGCAGACACGCATCTGAGTGCAATAGGCTCTAATTAATTGTGCACAAGGAGCGCAACAAAACAATCGATAAGCCGCTCTTCAGACGGAGAAAACAGGGTCTTAAGGCCAACAATACTTGCGGGCCTGTCCGTAGAAAAAACAAAGCTTCCTTCTTGTTCCTGGGTTGCCACTTAGCGCTGATGACGTCAGATATTTTTCCCCTTGACTATTGAACTTGATTATTTATTTATTTTGTTGATGCTGATGCCTTGTTTAGCGCCATCCTCCTCGTCGGTGAACATGCTTATTGCCTATGCAGTGGGTTGTGGGGAGGAGGAAGGGAGAAGCGGGAAGGAGGATTGATTCAAAAATAAAGCGACGCATGTCTGGAAATACATTTAAATGGCTTGCCATCTCGTTAGACAATAAGTATGATGTTTACTTCCTATTTGTCTGTATTTATATTCATGATGGCGACAGACAATCAAATCATGACGTGTGTTCCTCCTCCTCCTCCTCCTCCTCCTCCTCCTCCTCATCATCATCATCATCATCATCATCATCATCATCATCATCATCATCATCATCATCATCATCATCATCATCATCATCTTCATCATTGTTATTGTTATTGTTATCATTATCATCATGGTCAGCGTCATGTGTTAAAACAAATTCTAAAAGGAGTCCCCTCTATATCAGTTTTACCTTTCCCTTTCATGTCGCCACCTCAGAACGTCAAAGAAACAATTCACTGAGTTGAGCTGTGGAAGTTCAGGTAACAAACAGGTTTAAATAAACAGGCAGATTTCTGGATGGAGGAACACCGCATGTGTCACTGCGTGAGTGCGCGTGCTTGCATTTGCGTTTCTGTGCATACATTGAAGCGGAAGTATTGCGAATGTGAGTTTGTATGTGCGTGTGTACACTCGCCAAGCTGGGCGGACTGTTAAGTGTGACGGTGTCATTGATATTTCTTTTTTATATAGCCTAGCGCGCTTTTCATCTCAAAAGGGGCGCAAGGCGTTGGCTAATACAGGATCTAACTCAAGCCGCCCGAGTTACCTACTTGTATCCCTGGGGTGCATCGATGGCCAAAACTAGTCCCCTATATGCCTTTGTGTCTGGGGACTTTCATCTACCAACGATGGCCAAAACTAGTCCCCTATATGCCTTTGTGTCTGGGGACTTTCATCTACCAACGTAACGTAACGATGGCCAAAATCGGTTGTGCAATGCAAGATGTAAAGTTAGAAGTGACTGCCCTGAAGTCGTTATATACACATAACGGACTGACCAAAGAGCGTCCTTTAAAGTGACTCTGCATTGGGAGAAACGCGTGACCGAGACTGGACGGTTTTACCGATACGTAACTGTATTCAGGTTCGGAAACGCGACGGTACGGTATAACGGTGCGGGTGTCCAAGGTTCGGTTTACTGGGAAATCTCGACAACACATAACGCGACAGTGGGCGACATCTTGTTCGCCCAGAGAGCGAGCCTAAAGCCCAAACATGTGGACAGACAGCTGTTTGTAAAGAACTTATAAGAACAAATCCACGTGTTTGAGCATGGTACCAGTCGCCAATCCTTCTGAACTCTTAAAGATCTTAAAGACCTTTCCCGTTGAATGTGTTTGTGGTTTAAAGTTTGCTGATATTCTAAACAGTGATTTATCATAATTTGTTTTGAAGGCGTTCAAACAATAATAAAGCTTCAGTTTCTATGGAAATGTGGTTCTTTGAAACTGTTTTGAAGTGTATGACAATCTTTCTTTTGCGTCGGTCACTACTGTCAGTGCCATATCCCATTTGATTGTAACACTTAAAATTGCGGGATACCGGTACGAAATACCGATACGACCTAAAAATACCGCGGTAATACCGGTACGACTTTGACCCACGGTATTCAGCTCTACTAACCAATGTACTACCTCAACAATTCAAATAATCGACGCACATTTTTTGACATTTTCCGAGTGCCTAGATTTTGACTGCGTTAGTTGTCTTATCGTGTTGGTGGTAAGGGCATTACACATTCCATTCAGTATTTCATTTGTTGTCTGTTCATACATTAAGGTGATATTATACAATTTAAATTAAACACCTTAAAACAAAATCTGAAGAAAGACAACAAGCACTAAACACTTTAATTATTAACATTAATTATACAAATTTTCCAATAACAGATTTAGCAAATAACTTTAACACCTCTTGTAATATTTGGATGACATAGGATGCTTGGTTGTTTTATTAACGTCCTCTTCATTCAAATGATGAGACATGAAATAGACCTCCTCTACAGACTGTCCATATCCTGTTGTGTAATTGTATGCTCTTTAAGCATATTATTTCAAAGCGGGCATTAAAAATAGACCATCGAAGCATCCTAAGAGAATTGCAGAAATCAGACCAGAAGGTCAGTTACAAATGTCAATAACGTTATGCTGCTGACTAATTGACTGATGGCTGTATCTAAAATGGATTTATTGACAATCGATCACTTCATTTTTGATTTATTTATTGCTTTACTTATTTATTGGTTGATTGAATTTTGATTCTGTGCCAGTTGTTGAGCTCAAATCTTACCAACAACACATCCTTTGCTTTGCTCTCTGTTGAGCAGTTGTCTGTATTGAGTGTATTTTGCGTAGTCCATATAATCTATATATATAAATTGCTTAGCCGGAAGTCCTTCTTCGCCTCTACTGTAAAGTTTGTCCGGTATGGACGCTGATCTGGGCAGGTGCTGGGCGCTGCGGATCGGCCTGCTGTGCGCTCAAAACCCGCGAAATCGTTATAGCCGACATTTCCTCACCGAACGTTTAACCGTTTGTGAGATAAATAAATAAACAAAATGTCCACAAACTGCAATAGCCTCATTCCGCGCGCTTCCGATTCCACCCGTGTCAAGAATGTGCCGTTCTGTAATACCGCAAATTTTGTTTTATTTCCATTCAAAACACTTTTGCACTCATGTCACCAATTTTACAAAATTTTGTGTTTAACTAATTAAATTTGATTAATTAAAAATCGAATCGAGGTTTCAGCATGTTTTCCCATATAGACCAAAAAATTGATGGTCTTTATACGAAGCCTTGGTAGCTCACTTAGTAAGACATTCGCCTAGTTCAAATCTCTAGCGGGTGCTATATTTTTGTAATGTTATTTTTTTACACTACAATATGGATATTTTTCCTTTTTAATTTAGTCTTTTACTTTTAACTTATTTATTATTATTATTATTATTATTATTATTATTATTATTATTATTATTATTATTATTATTATTATTATTATTATTATTATTGTTTATAAACTAATAATAATAATAATAATTATTATTATTTTTATTAATATAATAATTATAATATCTTATATCAAATTTTATTTTAAAACCTCAGTGTTTTTTTATGATATTTGTATTATTTTATATTCAATATTATTATTATTATTATTATTATTATTATTATTATTATTATTATTATTATTATTATTATTATTACCAAGGATCGGGATGGGGTGATACGTGTAGGTAAAAGGGGGCTACGGGTAGGTTTAAAGGGGCATGGGTAGGCCTAACGGAGATACGGGTATATATAAGGGGGTATGGTGATGGTCGATTCCTTTCATCCATACCTGCGAAACGATCAACGGGGAAGTATCAAGGAGGGTACAGGTAGGTTACAAGGGGGGTACGGAAGGTATCAAGGGGGTATGGGGAGGTATCAAGTGGGTTCGGGGAGGTATCAAGGGGGTATGGTGAGGCATCATGGCGGGGGAGGGGGGGGGCGGGGAGATATCAGGGGGGGGGAGGTATGGTGAGGTATCAAAGGGGGTCATGGGGAGGTATCATCGTCCAAATGAAACTCGCAGACAACAGTTGTCTCTCTGTCTACATTTTAAACAGCAACCTGTGCATCCCGTACCCTGACAAAACCACTAGTACTACTAATAATACTGGATATATACGTGCCTTTCCCCAAATCAATCATGCTTAAAGCGCGGCGATCTGTACCAACATACACACTCACCTGTCTCATCCACCCTCACACACACAACAAATACACATCACTCAAACAGGTGGTGTAAAGGCAGGGAGATGGCTATTAGAAGACGAAAAGAAAATCGAATTTTTATTTTTTTGAAATTTTTATATTGACTGCGTCCAGTATCATTATTGAAGTGATGTATGAAACCGGAGTGCCCGGAAAAAAACCTCGGTGACCTCAATAGTCTGGTACCTAAGTCACATACGTTCGACCCTTGCGGGAATCGAACCCACGACCTTCGGCATAGGAAACCGGCGACTTATCCACTGCGCCACGAGGCCACCCCCATATCTTTTTCATGTGTTCTGTTGTCGGTATTGAGTGTATTTTGCGCTGTCCATATCTGTTCTCATGTGTTCTGTTGTCGGTATGGAATGTATTTTGCGTAATCCATGTTTTTTATCATGTGTTCTGTTGTCGGTATGGAATGTAGGCCTATTTTGCGTAGTCCATGTCTGTTCTCATGTGTTCTGTTGTCGGTATGGAATGTATTTTGCGTAGTCCATGTCTGTTCTCATGTGTTCTGTTGTCGATATTGAGTGTAGTTTGCGTTTTCCCTGTCCGTTCTTACGTGTTCTGTTGTTACCTATGTCTCCATGTTGTGTAGTGTTTTGCCTCAATAAATACGCCAAAACGTAATGTAAAATAAAAATACAATTATTAGATAAATAAATAAATAAATAAATAAATAAATAAATAAATAAACATTAGAAGCGTATCAATCAGTGATTCATCTACAGCAGAAGGAAAAAACAAACAATTAAACAGAAATCCCATGCACAAAGTTTGCAGAATTGAGACACTTTGATATCGATGAAGATTTGGATTCCTTACGCTGTTCTTCTTGTCTAAATCCATCTCCTTTAAAACAAAAATCACACGGACAATATTATATATTTTCCTGCCCAATGTTTTGCTAATTACAGAACTATTATATATCTAGGCCTATTGGAGGTAGAATTGACAATTGACGTGCTTGGTAGAGAGACGAGGCTCGCGCGAGTGGCTGCGGAGACTACACGCGCAACGAACGGTCTAAGCTGATCAATGGCACACTCATCGATTCTCCGGCTCGGGCTGGCTCACCGTCGTCATGGTGACCAACCCATCACGTGCTACGTCCAGGGGAAAAAGCCGATGAATAATTCATAAAGCTTTCTTCTGGGTCATGTGATCGGGGCTTTTCGGCAGGCCACCACCGCATCCAGACAAGCATTTTCTCTGCTTTTTTCATGATTGGCGACGCGTGGACCTTAGCTGAGTTTCTGGATCGGTGACCACAAGGGTTAAGGTTCTTGTCATTATCGGCCCTCTGCTGTTTCTTTACGATAAAAAATCATGAGGCGGCGCTGTCAGGATCACAATAGTTCCCTCCCCTGTCCCTATCTGTCAGTGGGTGCACACATTAACACATCAAACGCCGCAGCACCCCAAAACTAGCCTTTGGGACACACAAAATGTAACCCGCCAGCCAACATTACCCATGACGACTACGACGACGATGACGACGATGATGATTTTGATAATGATGATGATGGTAACCCACAACATGCAACTTACAAGCCAACATTAACCATGACGATGATTAAAATAATGATGGATGATGATGATGATGATGATGATGATGATGACGATGATGATGACGATGATGATGATGATGACGATGATGATGATGATGACGATGATGATGACTCACAAAATGCAATTTGCAAGCCAACATTAACCATGACGATGATGATGAATTGAAGATGATGATGATGACGATGATGATGATTATGAAGAAGAAAAAGACCATGATATGATGATGAAAATACTGACGGTGTTGTTGATGATGATGGTTGTAGTGGTGCGACGTTGTTAGAAAGGCTGATAATGATCATTTGGATGATTTATTTATTTTTCAAAATATTTAATAAATATCTCGTTCTTCTTCCTTTAGTTCTTTCGTTCCATACATCCATGTTCTCTTTCCATCCCTCCCCCCCCTTCTCTCTCTCTCTCTCTCTCTCTCTCTCTCTCTCTCTCTCTCTCTGTCTTTCTCTCTTTCTCTCTCTGTCTCTGTCTGTCTGTCTGTCTGTCTCTCTCTCTCTTTCTCTCTCTCTCTTGTCACTCCCCTCCAAGTTAAGATAAAGTCCCGTGTCTTACATTTTTGTTTTTCCCCTCAGTTGGTTTTCATGTATGGTGTGATATCTGCATGTTGTTAGCAGATTAGAGCTTGACAAACGCTGATGCGGATGGCAGCATGTGATATTTGGGGCTCAGTAGAGGCAGATGCTGGTTCTTAATCCCTGCGTAAACTACATGCAACATGCAGCTTATCACTTTATCCGATTGTAGCTTTAAAAAGCACACACAGAAATTGAAACTCTTAACCCTTTCTGTCCAAACACACATTGTTAAAAAGAGAGAGAGAGAGAGAGAGAGAGAGAGAGAGAGAGAGAGAGAGAGAGAGAGAGAGAGAGAGATGCACGTCATCTGTAATGTTTCTTCTTTTTGTTGCCTTCTTCCTTCCTCCTGCCACCAATCATCATCATCATCATCATCATCATCATCATCATCATCATCATCATCATCATCATCATCATCATCATCATCATCATCATAGATGCTATATACGCGCTTTTCCCCAAATCACCAACCAGGCTCAAAGGGGGCGATCTTTACACACTTACACACACATATACATATATATATATATATATATATATATATATATATATATATATATATATATATATATATATATATATATATATATATATATATATATATATATATATATATATATATATATATATATATATATATATATGTTTTACGCACTCTCACACACAACAACGCATCTATCACTCAAAAATTTGGTGTAAAGGCAAGGAGATCGCTATTAAAAGACACAAAGGAAATCGAATTTTTATTTTGAAATTTTTATATTTACTGCATCCAATACCATTATTGAAGGGAGGGAGGAAACCGGAGTACACGGTGAAAGCCCTCGGTGACCTCAATAGTCTCGTACTTAAAGTCATACGTTCGCCCCTTGGTCTCATTTCATCATCATCATCATCATCATCATCATCATCATCATCATCATCATCATCATCATCATCATCATCATCATCATCATCATCATCATCATCATAATCATCATCATCATCATCATCAGTCTATCAAAATACAAGTTGAAATAAAGACAAATACACCAAACTTTTAAAACTAATGCGGATATTAACAAGAGTCTAACTTTTGCTTTACTCGCAAAGATCATCTGGAAGAGACGTTTCACCGCCAGTGCTAAATTCGTTCTCAATTATTAAAGGGGTTAATTTGTTATGAAACATTACAGCTTTAAAGGTATTTTATTAAGACACTTTTGTGATATTGTCTTCTCCTTTCGTTAAGCCGAAGGCTTGCGACTGTTCTTTTTTCCACAGCATAATTATAGGCATATAATGCTGAACTATGCTCTAAATCCCTTATCAGAAACTTAATTCTGGGTGTCGGATAGCGCAGTGGTTGGAGCACTCGCTACTGTGTCGCAAGTTAAGCACCGTCCAGTGCGGTTAGCACTTGGATGGGTGACCGCAAACCGTAAAGCGACAAATAACAGCGCCCCCAGTTGACTCAACTGTGATTGAGTATTTACTCTCTTAAGGGTGGGGAAGGTAAAGCAGCGAGGGAGAGAGATGGGCATCACCCTCATTACGCTGGCCCAAGATAAGTGTGATCTCCAACATCACGCTCCCCTACGGCTACAAGGCTATGGGACTACCTTTACCTTTTGTACCTTTACTTACTTCTGGTTTATCATTTGCAGTTTTGGAATGTGGTTTGCATTTAATTTAATACAATTTATTGTTGATTTGATTTAGTGTTTACTTCATCTTATTAATTACACTGTGTATGATGTGTTTTTTTAGTGTTATGCAGTATTTGTATGTCAATACTGGCCAATAACAATACGACAAAGAAAACAACTTTACTGACAAATTTGTTGATTTGTTGTCTCCGTCTCCAAGGAACTGAGGTGATTTCGGATCCCATTCATTTCATCATCATCATCATCATCATCATCATCATCATCATCATCATCATCATCATCATCATCATCATCATCATCATCATCATCATCATCATCATCATCATCATCACCACTTGGCCTTTTGTTTTTAACTCCTGCGCCCTAATTTTTCAATTAAGCATATTTTATGCATAGTTACCTAATTACTTATCATAATCAGGGTACTATAGGTCAAATTAACATTGCTTCTGTAGAGAATACATTCTAATTCATGCCAGAATTCAGTGTGGAAATGGAAGAAAGGCGTGATTTACTAATTGTGTGATCGTCTGCTAGTCGATGTCATCAATGCCGTAAAGCGCAACAGCCGTGTGTTGCAGCCGAGTTGGAGAATGTTTGGCTTCCTTCAGACATTCGTGAATGGAATTCGTGTGTCGTAAAAGCCAGCTCCTTTGGAAGCAAAGCGGCAGCAATGAGGGTAGACTGGGAGGACAAGCACGGGAGTAAAATCAGACGACAATTGCGTGTGGAAAGAGCTGGTGGTGGTAAGTAGCACCGATGAGGGTATTATCGATAACGACAACCGAAGGGGACTGAAAGCGGTGGCCAGCCGCGTGTGAGCTACAGCAGCAGCAACAACCACCACAGCCGCTGACGGCGACGGCGCGCGCTTTACAGTCAATGTATGCGCTGCAGCAGCAACATCCCCATCAGCGGGAACAGCAACAACCGTGGCACTGAGAGGAGAGAGAGAGAGAGACAGACAGAGAAGAGTGTAGACCAGAAGAAAGAAGTAAGAGTAGAGAGAGGATGCCTAGCCATGCTAGACTAACAGCGTCATAGCTTGGATCCGTTGCTGTCCGCCATCATGGCTGTCGCCAGTACGACCTGCAATAAGGCCGATTTAGCCCGACCTAGGGGCAGCTGCAGGGACAACACACCTCTACCCAGGGGATAGTGGACTATCCTACCCCTGCCCCACCCTCTTCTGTCCCCCATCTGCCGCCAAACTGGCTCCTATCAACCTCGTCTGCCAACGACGACGACGACAGCAAGGACAAGGTACTTCACTATCACAACACTGGCGATGGAGGACCACGGTGCCAGCGCTGCGCACTTCTTGGAGTAGCAGCTCGGGTTACGATACCAATCTCGGACGGCCTTTTTCGGGTCTAAGTGTCTATCCGGTGTTTTGTGGTGGTAGTGGTGGTGTTAGTAGCCTAGCGCTAAGTGATTGTAGCCGTAGTAGCGTGACTACACCGCTGGTGAAAAGTCACTACCGTGTGCCCAGTGCTCCAGTGTTTTGCTCTTTACCCTCCTGTGTGTGTCGGCCCAATTTGGTGAACGGTGTTGCCTCCCAGCCGCCAGGACAGGGGGTATCCCCCAAGTCCCCCCTCGTCTCTGTTGTGGTTACAGTGGACCTACCCCGATTGACCGCTAGAGCGAAGGAGGTGAGGATCCGGGAGTGGACATTGGGCCGGCAAGATGGGCAAGAAGATCCAGTGTATCGGACGGTACACCATGGAGGGGCACTTGGGAAAGGGCAGTTTTGCCCGCGTAGAGCTCGCCCATCACTCCGTCACTGGTGTCAAGGTGAGTGTTTCACGCGCTTGGAATTAAATGAATGTATGTATTGAGAGGGGGAGGGGAGAGGGGTGCAAATAGATAGATGTGTATAATTATACTGTCTACAGCAGTGAAAACTTATGGAAGTGTCAATGTAGGTGCCAGAACACGAGCAAGAATGCTGTTGATGTAGACATGTGTGGAGTGTCTCAAACGCTAGTAGATAAAATGACGTTCCTGTGTGTCCAAATACATTTAGGTGAGGTGACAAGATGGTTTATTAAATACTAAAACGCTCCCACACTCATACTTAAATGCACAGACACATACACGCACACAAACACACACATACATGCATATACATGCATACACATGCACGTCACTACCAACAAACACACACGAGCGTCAGTTCATAATGAATACTTGTGGTCACAGATAGCAATTAGTTCAGTTATTGCACTAGTTAGTGCTGGGTAAAAACATTTTTGAGGGGTGAAAGTGACTCTCATAGACTTCATTAACAGAAAATGTTAATCATGGTTACAAATGTTGTCCACATCTCGAATTGCTATACTGAAGGACTGGATACAAAACAGATCAGATATCATTGTTGTACAAACCAAAGTTTCCTGTTGGGAGGGACTGGGGGAGTGGTGGACAAAGGAACCCCGGCTATAGCTAGCCTATATCTTGGGGTAGTCTGTCCTAATACACAAGTGCTTGCATCCACCCACCTCTCTCTCTCTCTCTCTCTCTCTCTCTCTCTCTCTCGCTCTCTCTCTCTTCATCTTTCCCCCACCCCTCTTCTCTCTCCCTCTGTCTCTTTTTGAGTATTAGTAGTAATTTTATATTCACCTGCCAAAATGATAAACTAGTTAGGCAGGCCCTGTTTGTTTGTGTTAGGTATACTAGGCCTACACTGTTGAAGTTACCATCAACATCGTGCTTTTGCGCTTTCACCGTTAAAAATCTCACCTTTTGTCACTTTAGTGGTGCAAAGAGTGTAATTTTGTGATATGAATTCTTCCTTTTGTATTTCCAGATAAGTCTGAAAATACTTTGAAACAATCCGGGTGGGGGGAAGAATCAGAACAAGCCAAATGTCGGACGGTCGGTCTGTCGGTCGGTCCGTTGGCAGCCATACCACAAGAACAACTCAAAGGATTTTCACTAAACTTCATAGGATATTACCTAGGATAGTGGTCCGCCTTCCGTGCGTAAACAAGGTCATAGTTAGAAAAATGTGTTCTCTTAAATCAAATCAAATCAAATTAATGTTGTTAATAACTATCAAAAACTAAGGAAATTGGGAAGGAAATAATCAGTCTTACATGGCGGTACAATACTGGTCATGCGCAGAAGACAACAGTTCAGCTTGCCTGTGTACCAGAGGACCAAAAACTAACTGCGGTGATGGAATTTTCTCAGGCGGACAATTTGGCATTATTTATTGAGAGATCACCTTACCAAACAATTCGGGGTCATTACAGCATCGCCGGACAGGACTGCACTGTCCATGTACTTCTGGCAAAGATAATGTCTTTGTCTCTTTGTTCTGTGACCCGCGCAAAGAGCACATTGAAGACATCACATAGATGCACAGGAAAGTTAAGGTATGCAATGTTATATTTCGTGATCTCTGAAATGTTAACACTGAACAATAGAAATGTTATAGGATAAAGGTATTTGGCTACAAAGGTTAAACTTAGCACTTGTCCAGTCTGAAAAAAAAAAACCACCCCAATAAGGTAACTAAACTATTCTCTAGTTGCGTTAATTAATTAATTAATTAATTAATTAATTAATTTATTTATTTATTTAATCGTTGTAATACAGCGCTTTTCCAGCTGAAGGCGCTGGCAGCTACAGGATCTAACTCAAGCAGTCCAAGGCACTCATTTGCTACCTTTGGGTCTGCATAGTCTCCATAGATATTTGCTTCTGGGATACTTCACGATAGCAAGATAAAGACGCAAAATCGGTTATGAATCCTATCCTATTCTATCCTATCCCGTAACTCGAAGATCGTTGGGGCACTGCAGATGATCGTTTAACCAGCGTACTCCATCTTTCTCTGTCCTCAGGAACCCTCATGGCTTCACTCAGTGTCAAACCAGTCCATTCTCGAATGTTGTCCTTCCACCTCTTTTTCTGTCTCATCTTCTTCTGCTTCCTTGCACCTCGCCTTGCTGGATGGTCTTTGCAAGGTCTGATGTACCGTGACGTGGCCATACCATCGAAGTTTCCGTTTCATCACCACTGTGAGCAGGTCATCGTGTTGTCCGATGTCTTGTGTGATGATCTGTTGGACCTCGTCGTTGGTGATGTGCTGGGTATAGGAAATGTCCAGAAGTCTTCTGTAGCACCTCATCTCCATGCTTTGTATTGTTCGTTTTAGATCTCATGTGACGGTCCACGTTTCGCAAGCGTATAGGAAGATGGAGATGACAAGAGAGCGCAGCAGCCTTACCTTGGAGTGTAGACTGATGGTCCTGTCTTTCTAAATGGGCTTCAACCTCGTCAGTGCAGCAGTTGTTTGTGCGATCCTGGTGTGACGGTGGGTCTATCTATTGTAACTGGGCTCTGCACAATGGAAGGCTATTACCCACTCGTCTATCGTCTGCGGAGATCGGCTAGTGTAATCACCCTATGACTAATCTTAATACATTTATATGTTTAGCCCGGTCTGTGTACGGATAGGGTTATAGAGATAGGGAGAAAATGGTAAAAGCTTCACTGACACACTAGCTCTCTCACGGCTATGAAACATAGATAGTCCAGCCACTGGTTACCAGTAAATATCACACATTTATTTCCTCTACTCTGTACATACTTCTCTAAACACTCTATTAACTTAAATGTCCAAGTTCACTTCAAATAGTTCGTTCCTTGAATGGGTCTATGCTGCTACTGTTCTTGATAATTGCTACTGTCTCATCATTGGCCTATTTGTTCTGGTTGGCCTAATGTTTGTTTTCCGGAGAGTGGACTACCGCACAGTCCTTCTAGATCAGTGTTGGTGCGTTTTTTCTTGCATTTAGCTGATTCGTTGAGGTGTGGCGATGGTGTCTCCTCCTTTGGTGTTGGCTATTGGGCTATCGGATCTCAGTGCTCGATGGTCCCCTGCAGGCCGAATGTCAGGCTGGTCTATTTCCTGCATCGGACCAACAAGCCTGCTCGTCTGCAAAACTTAAGACGAGTTTATGCAACGCCTTGTATAAAACGGGTGTTCAGAGTGTCTCACTGATGGCAAAAACAGCCCTCAGTGATCGCTCTACTTATACAAACAAGGGACGAACATTCTTCTAAGTTCGTGGTCCACTGGAATCTCCAACATAATTCCTATGTATATATACATACATCATGGCTAAACTAAACACATGGAGAAGTAATTAACAATATACACATTCTCCGTTACAGCCACTGGCCTGCAATAATACACATAGGAGAAACAACAGTGGGTCCGCAGTGGACACCTCATGGTGTCGAAACCGGTCGCGTGTCAGCCACGTGGTCAAGCAAAGTTTGACCAACATTCACAATGATAAAACATGGCAAGACTTCACAAACATAATCCAACAATATTAATAGTAAATCGCGATGAAACAAAAGATTGATCATTTACCTTTCTGACAATGTCAGGCTGTGGCTATACTGCGATGAATTGAATTTTACCCGTCACCTGCTTAGTCTTCAGCTTGTGAGATCTTTGAGCGTTCGTCCTTCTCGGTTGAGATTTAGACAAAGAATGACTACCTAACGTAGTGGTCATGCTAACGCCCGCGAAAGTCTTGTGAGACCAGAGCGGGGGGTGGTGGCTATACGTCAACAGGATGAGGTCACTGCCTACCTGAGCGAGAATCTAGCCTACACACGCTTAGCACACAGCTGACTTGTGTCGTCTGCTAGGCAGCAACTTTACGTTACACAGGCCAAAGCAGGCTGAACTATTTCAGGCGAGAAGCCGTAGTGCAGGGTCTATATAGCCTATTGTGACGCCTGGAGAGTACTTCCTGTCGGACCCCATTGTCTGATACAATGGCTCCTAAATATTTGAAGCTATGCACTGTATTGAGGAATTGGCCTTGGGTTTTGATGTCCGTGTTGATGCCTTTGAGGTTGTTAGTCATCATTTTGGCCTTCTCTTAATTTATTTCCATTCCCAAAGCTTTGGAGGTGATGTGAAGCCTCTGTCCCAGCTGTTCAAGTTCTTGTTCCTCTCCAGCCAATCCATCAATGTCATCCGCAAAACGGAGGTTGGAGATTGCTTTACACCCTATGCCGACTGTGCCTTGGTGATCTGCAAGGGCATCGGACACGATGCGCTCTAGGAAGATGTTGAAGAGCATTGGAGAGAGTAGGCATCCTTGATGGACGCCGATTGTTGTGGCGCTGTTGTGGAGGACTGCACTGGTGGACTTGTCACACTGGCTTTTGATGACTTCAATAATGTTATGGCTGAGGTTGTACACTCTCATGGTTACCCACAGAGCTGCATGCCAGACTCGGTCAAACGCTTTCTTGAAGTCTACAGACATATGATATAGATGTTGGTGATGTAGGTATTTCTCGCAGATTATTCTGAGATTGAAAATCTGTTCAGTGGTACTTCGCCCTGCCCTGTATCCTGCTCGTTCTTCAGTTATGATTTGTTCAGCTTGGCGTTTCAACCTGTTGAGCATTATTTTCAAGAGGACCTTCTTGGGACGGCTGATGGTGCGGTTATTTTCACATCCCTGAAGGTTACCCTTTTTTGGAAGAGTGATGACAAGCGACTGGGTCCGTGGTATAGGCCACACCCCACTGTGCCAGATCTTGTTACAGATAATGAATTAGTTAATAGATCAAGAATTGATTGATTCGATACTAAAAAGTCATAGTATAATGTTTTTGTTGAGGAATTTGATGATGATGATAATAATGATGATGGTGATGATGATGATTGATGGAGAAGGAGGAAGGAAGAAGGCAACAAATAGAAGAAACATCACAGATGATGTGCATCTCTGTCTCTCTCTGTCTCTCTCTCTGTCTCTGTCCGTCTGTCTGTCTCTGTCTCTCCTTTCACCAGCTGCTGAGATTTTCAATACTGCAGTGTTTTTATGATGTTTGACGTGTGTGTGTGTGGGTGTATGTATGTGTTTGTAGGCGGTGTGTGTGTGTGTATGTGGGTGTGCGTACACATAAGCCTTGAAATGGGTGACTGACCTTGCTTTTTATGCAGAAAATGGGTGAGTGTATCAGTCACCCAGAGTTTTCCAGCCACCCACTTTTTTCTAAGTGCGCGGGAGTGCTCTTTTAGTGCATGGGAGTGCAGTTGTAGTGCATGAGAGTGTTTTTAGTACACAGGAGTGCTCTATCCGGGACGGAGAAAATACAGTGAATTTCCGAAGAATTTTTGAACAAAATTCGACCTATTTCGTCGCCTATAGGAGACGAAATAGGTCAACTTTCTAGAAAAGGGTTAGGGTAAGGGCTAGTTGCAGCGCTGCAACTAACCCTTGCCCTAACCCTTTTCTGTCTAAAATCACTTTCCGATTCTTGCATTCTTAGTAAAACCCAGTTTTGGTGTTTTGTGTACGTGTGTGTGTGTGTGTGTGTGTGTGTGTGTGTGTGTGAGTGGGTGAACATGCTTTGTATGCAATGACAGAGTCACCACCACCGACACCACTAACACCACGATCGTTTTCTTTCTAACTCTCTTCCTTCTCCTCCTAAACATCATAATCATGATCATCATGGTCATTATCATGATCATCATGGTCATTATCATGATCATCATGGTCATTATCATGATCATCATCATTATGATCATCATCACCATTATCATCATCACCATTATAATCATCGTCAATCTCGTCTTTTTCATCATCAGTGATGCAAAGAGGTAACCTAGCTACAAGACCCATTTCTCCAGTTCTAGAAGACACGCAGTAATGTCCGGAGATTGGCTGTAGGTCCAAATGCTGTGGCCACTGCAGGACCAGAGGTGACAATCAATAGTACGTAAGCTCATGTCAGATATATAAGCAAGCATCGTGTATTACCACAAACCTACATAGAAAACACCTTTCGGAACAAGCTGTGTTTCTGTGACTAAACCCGTCTTCAGTTATGTGCTCTGCGTTTACTTCTCAGGTTTCACTAGTCAATAAACATACCAGCAATATAGTTTGTTTTTTAATCTGACTAAATAACGTGTGCAAGTAGTCAGTAGTATGAAGCGATAAGCGCACATGATCAAATGTCGAAGTTTATTGGTTACAATAATGTAATTGGTAGAACAAATGTTGATTTGTACGTGAAGATGGAAACTACATACAATTCTTTTTGCAAGTGTTTACGGCGGCGATGAAATATTTTCAGTGTATTAAGTATTCCCGTTTTCTGCCAAGGACAAATGAAGTTTTGAACACTGAGCTGATAGTCCTGTATTATAGCTCAGTGAATATGTTTAGTTTAAAATGACGACAAGCGCGCGTTCTGCTGACACGTAGCACTGTCAAACCACAATGCTCCATCTGATGGCATGTTTGATTTATCAAGTTCGTCTTCAAGGCAAGTGACGTTGTAGTACCCAATCTAACCAGCTCTCTCGCACTGCCAGCACAACAAACTGCATTTGAACAGAGCCGTGCAACAGAATGTTTCACACAATAGCGTTGAAGAGGTTGATCATGGTGGCTCTCCCCCAAATCATCCCAGTTTTCAGATCTTCATGTCTGATCGTCGATATTACGAAACTGTAATTTAACTGGAGTCAAGGCCAGTGATGTTTTCCTTCCGAAGTTCGTCTTCGGGCACGTGTTCTCCGAGTTGTTTTCTGAGCTCATTCGCTTATAATGGAATAACTACACGAAATCAGTGATGTTTTAATTGTTAATTTTACAAAAGTTGGATTGGTTTTGACCAGTGATAAATAGTTCAGTTTATCATCTGTTTCATCGTTCCTACAGTATATAACGCTTTTGTTTAGCTGGAGAGATGCTCAAGGTAGTTGTCATCTGCGCCTCTGTTTGTGTTGAACGGTAACTAACTAATGACCTAGCTAACAGCAAGCGGATTGTACGGATTACAAAACATTTTTGGGACAGCTTACTCCATAATTATGCGTTTAGGCTTTGCGGAAGCGCGAAATACAATCTGTGTAGGCAGAGAAGATCGAACCATAAACATAGCAGGCAAGACATGATTCTCGCTGATTTACTTCATATGTAAGAGATCCACAACATGTTATGCCAATTAAAATATACATTATGTGGAATAGCTTCTTTATATTCTAGATTTTATTGTCGCTTTTTTGTGTTTTTTGTTGTTTCGTCCTATTTGTATTCCGATCTTGTTGTTGTTGTTCTTCTTCGCCTACTTCATCTGACTCTTTTTCCTGCTGTAGCATTTTCTCTTTTTGAAGATGCTGCTGTGTTTTTGTTGTTCGCCTCTTTGATCATCATCATCATCATCATCATCATCATCATCATCATCATCATCATCATCATCATCATCTTGTTGTTGTTGAATTCCTCTTTCTCCTCCTCCTCCTCCTCTTTCCTTCTGTAGCAAACAAAAAATAAAAATAAAAAGGTAACATTTTTTCATTTGTTGTGACGCTGCTGCTAAGACACTAAAGACGACTTTAATGGCGACCATGACGACATTGATGACGATGACATTACATGATGAGAAAATATCCTCAACAATATCGGTTTGCAGAATGATGTGCACTAGTTTTGAGACAGCTCAGCGGTGTAATTTGCTACAGGTCTATCATTATGTGCGTTGGTAAACGAACAACCGAGGGATGTTCACAAGTGCTATCGATTGTATCGCGCCGGCTGGTAACTAAGGCTGAGCTTGTGTGCACTATGGGCCCATTAGAGTTCTCTACATTTGACGGAGGCAAACAAAATTGCATTCCTTTTTTTGCATTTAAACCGCATTGCCTGCCGCTGACTACTGCCCCTTCCAAAAATGAGTTCGCCACATGTCCACATCAAAATTGCGCAAAATATTGTAAAATGTTTAATTTACGCGAAAAGACGGATATTGGTTATACATTTTATACACTTTTGTGCGCGTCTAATAGTTTTAAAAATGGAATATCAACTTTGTGCCTGACCATCCAAAAGGTTTTTTATTGATTGATTGTTGCTTTAGGTCCAGCGGACTCCTCCGAGCCAAATCAGGACCGGACAACCCCTGATCCGCATAAAAGATCTGCTGAAACAACCCTAGTGGGAAAATTGAATGCCCTCTACCGGCCAGTCACTTTACAATAAAGACATCCCACGCGGGGGACGGCTGAGGGTTTACCTCAACTACGCGAACCCCCGATTACAAAAACAAAATAGAATACAACCATCATTATAAATTATCAACAAAACACATACATATAAAATGCCTATAGTGCCAAATACTAACATCATAGGAAGCCCTAGTGACCACCCAGCAGAAAGCGTCCAACACTCCCAAGCTGATCCAACAGACCCCATACACAAACAAGGAGTCTTGTCCAGGAAGAGTTTTCAAGAAAAAAGGTAGGTCACTGATCTAGCGAAGAAGAAGATAGTATAGCAGAGTGATAGGACAGAGCAGGAATGGGAAAGAGTAAATGAGGAAGATAGCGACAGTGGGAATTTAAAGCACTAAATTTCCATAAAGTGGGGATACTATTTATACTGAAACCCCCGGCACTCCAACGGGGGTACTGTTGCCGCAGTGAATCTGTCATGCCTACAAAGGCAAGACAGGTTTTCAACTGGGGCTTTCACTTTTCCCTTTATAGGTTAGAACAATCTACAGTGACAAGATTGCTCATGACCCCAAGGGGTATCCAAAAGGTCGAATAAGGTGCTGCGACTGGGGGACTAAACTTACGCCCTTAGAATTCATACACAGGAGCCAGAAGCCTGAAGTTATATGTAATAATAATAATAATAATAATAATAATAATAATAATAATAATAATAATAATAATAATAATAATACAGTAGACTTATATAGCGTGGTACGCCAATACGAATAGGCTCGCGACGTTTTACAATGCATTTGAAAGGCATTATATATATATCTATATCTATATATATCTATATATCTATCTATAATCTTTATACATATCTTTATATATACACTCGGACTGTTGTTTCGTTTGACTCGTGATGACTGCATATGTATAGCATGGATCTCGCGATATTACGTTATGATTGGGACAGAATATCTTTATAAGCTGCGTACACGCTTATTTGAGAACTTTCATCTCAACAATGTGGTTGTTTAAACTCTTCTGTGAACAGGCTTGTCATTTCTAGTGTAAAGGTTTGAAAACAGGACCTCCCACTCACTGTCAGCAAACACTTGATTGGTCAATCCAAAATTTGCCCAGCTTTCTCTCCAGAAATTTACCCAGAGATCAAAAGTGCCGAAATACGAAACATTGCACAGCTATCAGCCATGTCCATCCGGCTGTAAATTAATATGCGCTTGTATTGAGTTTGTGCCAAACACCGGCGGTCGCCGTTTGATACATGGTGTGTGCAATGGAATGCATGTATGTGTGGGTGTGGGTGTATGTTGTCAGATAACCTCCTGTCACAAACCGATCAGACACAAGTATACGTGCAGTCACTCACATATAAACATACACTCACACAAGCGCTCCTGATCGGCCGGACGTCCTTCAGTTGCTGAGACGAGAAAAGAAAGGACGTAGCCTACAAACACGTACAACACGCAACAAATGACAAAGATTTATGATCACATTTCCAATCACACTTTATTCATACAACTAAACCAATTAACATTCACTGATACACGCTAAATTCAGTAAAAGTGGTGGAATGAAAAACAATGAACAATCACCATAGCATCAACATAAGAAAAGACAAAGTCAAAATCACAATGAGGAGGAGAAGAAAAGGGAATAGATAGTTGATGGGACCGACAACACCTGTTGGGAGAGATGAGGTTCGATCCGGATCCACGTGGTAAGATGATCGGAGCTTGCCGCTTGCCCGGATCTTGCCATTTCCGGTAACAACAAATGTCACGCACGTGGTCAGGAAAGAAGACACACGCAGGTTGGTCGTCACCGAGAAAGAGGTAGACGATGACTTGGACGAAGACGGGCGATCACGTAGAAACCACGTCACAATGAAGAGCAGAGGTGAAGTAAGAAGAGTGAAGAAAAGTATTATAAGCCTGCAACTGTTAATGCATCAGAGGTAATGGCAGTCTATCCCGAATGTATCCAACGTTCGCGCTACTCTTTAGATCTGTGCAACACTAACTATAGTCCTTCGTAATGGCACTAGCTAACTACACAGGAATTCCACCAAAATCGTCACCATACATATTCAATTAACACCAATATAATATCCGCACTTTATTATAAACTCAAGATGAAAATAGAATACGTGAAGATGTAATGGAATAATGTACTGCATGAAGGATAACTAAATAACTGTCTTGTGCATTCGCGCCTCTGCTCATTACCACCCATGCTTACTAGCACAGCTACGCCACAAAACAGCGCAACCTCACACAAGCATGCGCGCACAACAGAGTCGCCGACAAAATAAAACGTAAGTTTTACGTACCCAGTACAGTTTATAGTACACAGGAATCACCGCCGAGCTGCCCCGCCACGGTGTTGGAGATTGATACACTACTAATGTACTAAACATTACCAATCCTGGCAGTACTTCTAGTCCAACTGACTTCTAGCAAAAATGACGCCACGTCACACGAACTGACATGCCAACAAGTCAACAGTCACAAACTAGATCTAGAGTTTTAACTCGCCCATTGGAATAAGCTAGGCTACTTTTCAATTTCTCTAGCGTTTACGCTCATCCAAGAAAAAGAGGCTATTTTCACAGACCAACGAAGTTATTCTCAAAGATAACTTAATCTTCTAACAACGCTGCCAACTGTCTGCCACTGAACACTCTCACTGCCTGTTCAGCCCTGTCTATTTCCTCTAGAGAATTCAAAATAGTAAGATCCAAGACGCTCAAAAACTAGGTCTTTCCTCTTTGAACCTCTACCTTGCAATGCCCATATTCAAAAACTTGTGACATTTTATCCTACTCTGTCTTGCCCCCGGAAGGTTATCATCTTCGCTCACCTTTCGCTATAGGCACGTGCACTCCGTGAAAGTATCCGTCCACCTTTCATCCATCCTTATTCACTTCCACTATATCATCCACTCTCTCACCTGTACTTTATCTAAACTATCTGTGGACAGCATACTTCTCGCTGTGCGACACTCCCAACCCTCTCCAGCCTATGTTATCACATGTTAAAACAAACTGTAGAATATAACGCTTAGTGCACTACACAAATATAATAATAAACATATAACAAAAACAAAAGTAACAGTTTTGGTCTTCCGCAAATGCATTTATTGCTGTGATGACAAATTATAGTATAACTGTGTTGATGGTATCCAGTTTTGCCTCTCGGAATAAAGTAGTTGTACTGAGACATAATTTTGTTGATGGAAGACTAGTCATTGTTTGCATTCCATAGTTTCATGTCTCATGGGTGGTGCATTAGCGCAGTGATTTGGCGCACGCTAGATAACGTTTCGTCAAGCAAAACGTCGAGCCCCGTTAGTACTTGGATGGGTGACCATGCTTAGAAGACAACCATCTGACGACACAAATAATGAAACAAGTATACCACACACCCAAGTCCAACCAGCTTGTGATGAGTACATGGCTCTGTTTAGAATCGGGGATGATAGTACAGTGGGAGAGGAGCTGGCCCAGAAAAAAGAGGTCTCATAATCCCTCTCTCCCCAATGACTGATTGGTTACGGGTACACCTTTACCTTTTATTCCAGACAGTGAACGTATTATGTTACAATGATGGACTCAAATCATCAAGCAACTGTAGTACTCAACGGAATCGTAAGCCTTCTGTGTATAATTGTACAGCGCGTCTTGTAAACAACGGGATTGCTGTGTGACTCAGGTAGAGTGTCCCACAACAGTGTTAGTGGGCTTATCCCCTCTCCTCCCCCCCCCCCCCACCACTTGATGTAGAGCTGTTGGCAAATGATAGTGTAGATGGCGCAGTGCATCGATCGTTTTGCAACAGTGCTAAACAAGCTCAGAGTGGTTTAAGCTGAGCACTTGCAGGAAACATACTCTGCGCCATTCATTATCAATAAGCTCTTAAACAATAAAATCCACAGTGTTTAAAAAAATCGTTTACACCATCACAACGACAGCTGTTGAGAACAGAACGCTGAGAAGCAACAGGGACAGTTACACACACACACCCACACACGCACACACACGCACACACACACACACACATGCATGCATACGCTTGCACGCAGACAAAATGACATGATAATCATGATAAGAAATCATTGCACATACAATCCTTAGACCTGATATATCAACACATGAACAGCAGTTTGTGCATATCTAATACAGGAAAACCAAGCATATTCTGGCGATAACTTTACACGCACAAAAATCGCAATAGGTTATTTAGGTTTATCACTGATAGATTGCTACCCTGCATGGTACTATTGTGTGAACGGGTCCAAAGCTGTCAAACAGTGGCAATTCTATGCCTATTAACTATGCAATAACTACTAGTGTTGAGTGTACAGTACAAAACCAAACACGCACTGATAACTCACAATGCGGGGAACTGCGCTTCAGTTGGAACCACCACCGTTAATCGGTAGCAGAGCTTTTTTTTTGTCCAAAAGGTTCAGGAAACTAGTTTCGGGATCCGAGAACCTCTAGAAAAAGGTTCGTGAATTTCCACGACCCTTCCAATTAAGACAGGCCTTCATGCAACAAAGGCTGAATACGTTTTTGTATCTTGGTTCGAACTTGTCTTCAATTTTGTACATCCGGGCTGTAGAAAATGCGTATGAAGCTGGTAATGCACTATACAGACTGTATAAAGACTATTTAAAGAATTTAGATTGAAAGGAAATAAAGCAAAACTTCTTCTGATGAAGAACAAGAAAATAAATCTATCTTTCTGTGAAAAGATTTAAAATTCAAAGCATGAATAAGAATGTTTCTCTCCAAGTGAACCCAAGAAGAAGAAGAAGAAGAAGAAGAAGAAGAAGAAGAAGAAGAAGATTTTTTTTCTCAAGGAGAGGCTAACTGAAATCAAATTAATGTATTTGTAGCGGTCTCATTTCAACGCAGACTGATCATTGATTGGAGCTTTATTGTTGTTGTCACTAAAGTAGCCGTAACCATCCAAATGCCATCAAATGTTTCCATGAAGCATCTGTCTGCTTGACTGTAAAATTGTCTATCTGTCTGTCTGTCTCTGTTTGGCTGAAATCCTTCCTCCCCCCCCCCACCCCTACATCTACCAGCCCCTCCTCGACTGTTTAGTTTAATAACTGTCCCGATGCTCTGAAAAGTTTGCATTCTGTAAATGTTCTAATAGCGATCGCACTGCTTGTGATGATGATGATTGTGATGATGATGATGATGATGATGTGATGATGATGATGATGATGATGATGATGATGATGATGATGATGAGGTTGTACACACGGGACATCAGGGCTGAATCATTGAGGTCTCAGGAAAAAAGACAATGTCCATGTTTATCCAATGCTTGTGTAGTATTCCCAGTCGCTCCCACAATCATATGTTCTCAGTGCTGTTTCAGGGCCATTGCACAGTTGACTAGTCCTTCATCTAATCGATATCTGCGGCATGGAATGCTTTTCATAATACCCCCTACCCTCCAGCTCCTCCCCGTAGGCCTACCGTCATCCCTCAACTCTCTCTCCCCTCCTATCGCCTCAGAGTACTACTTCTTCCTCAAATTATTATGCTTTGCCAGGATGGGCAGTCCACGGTGTACAACAGTGCGCCAGTCTGCAGCAAGTGTGAATTTTTATATTTTTATTTATTTATTTATTTATTTATTTATTTATTTATTATTATTATGATTATTATTATTATTATGATTATTATTATTATTATTATTATTATTATTATTATTATTATTATTATTATTATTATTATTATTATTATTATTTTTATTATTATTATGTGTGTGGGGGGGATGGGGATGGGGGTGCTTCGCTTTGGATCCTGGGATGCAAGTATGGAATTATGGTCCCATGACACACGGCATATGAGGGAATCCTGGGATGGAAACGACAAAAAGCCTTATATACGAAGCTCCTTTTTCTTTCTGCCTCTGATCTACTCCATCCTTTTATTGTAGACCTATGCCAGTTGGCTGTTAATGGTCGTCAGAGAAGGAAGAGACTCAGTGGGCCATGGTGTAACAGGTTGGGCCAGTTTAAAGCAAGTGTACTAGGACCCAGCTTCTTTCGTTAACATTTTGTGTGTATCGGGTTTCTTATTGTCCGCAGAACCCTTTCTTCCTGCTCGGCTCATAGCATGCATGTTGTAATTGCAATAAACGTTTATCTTCTCCTTCTTGTTCTTCGTGTGTTTGTTCTTGTTCATCATGTTCGTCATGTTCTCTCTCTCTCTCCTCTCTCTCTCTCTCTCTCTCTCTCTCTCTCTCTCTCTCTCTCTCTCTCTCTCTCTCTCTCTCTCTCTCTCCGTGAGTGTTGTGTGAGCGATAGAAACAATGTGTGCTTGCCTATTGGTTCATGCGTGGCTGAACACTGTGTGAGTGTGTGTGTGCGTGTGTGTGTGTTGTGAATCGATGGATCGATCTTTTTAACAGATCGTGACCACGGTGTTACGCTTCGTTGGGGTTCCCCTCCCAATTTTGTCCTTTCCAGTTTCAGAGTTGGTTGCCGGCTGCAGTGAATGCTGGGTATGCCTTTGCTCATCTGTAGTGATCGTTCCATCAGAACGAAAGGATCTAGTTCGGCAGGCGTATCCTTGATTATTTTCTGAATGGTGTAATCCTGAGTAGAGGTTTTTAGTTTTCTGTCGATATAAGCTTTACCATTTGTGTTTATACACATGCAGATATACCAATTTTTAGTGTTTAAAAAAAATATTATTTGTAAAAGATTTCAAACCCATATGATCTTTTTGTTTAAGGCATTTTGAAAATATAAGTACACTTAGTCTTTATTCTTCTGATTAAGGCCTGCAGTTTGCAGCGACGATCGGATAACACCAAGCAGCTTGGAACAAACGGTTTGCTTGAATGTATTTTATCTCGAGTAAAGTGCTTTTTATTCCCTTTGAAGAATGGTAAATAACAAGTGGACCACGACAGGATTTGAAAATAAGCGGCACTGTAATTTTTAAATAAGAGGTAATATCATTACTTTAAAAATAAGCGGTACTTGTAATAAGAGGTAAGTGTACTTGTAATTTGAAAATAAGCAGTCTTCAAATTAATCCCGATTCTCATTTTGTTGGAAAGAGATCATGTGCGCAGTATGGCTTGCAGTGTTGCCCAATTCCCTGGCAGCGGGGTTAATTATTGGCGGGACAGCGGCCACCTTGGAATTAGAACTTGTAACCCCAGCAGCTTGTGGCCGTGAGGGCCAACGCCAAAGAGGACACTGACGAGGACGAGGACCTGCTCTGTCGAGAAAACTCACTGAGTGGTCCATGACGTTAAACAGTACGCGCTTTTGCAGCAAGTACGCACAATGAGCTTAAATAAGAATAAACAAACCATGATAAACAAATTCAGTTCAGTTCAACAAATCTTTATGACCTTATCTAGGAATAACAGGCGCAGATATCTTCATTCAAATTAACAAATAAAAGTTAAAGTTATGTTGCAAGGAAATACTTAATTATAAAAAATGCAGCATATTTTCGTGCATACCTCGCATAACTCGCGCGCGCGCGCCTACGCACACACTCACTCACACCATACACATACACACACACACACATACACACATACACTCACACACACATACACACATACACTCACACACTCACACACAATTACTCTTGGAATAAAAAGTAAAACTGGCTTACGTTGTACAGATGCCCAGGTTGTTCAACCATCAACAGTCAATCTAAACACATGTATACACACACATTGTTCTAAAGGGAATAGTAATGAGAATTTTTTTATCACAAGAAATATCACAAAGCAATGTATCACAAAAAGAAAAACTTGTGATGAAATGAAAGCACAAACAAATATTGATAACCTAATGACAATAATATTGCACATTAAATTTTACTCTGCCTTCTACTAAATGCTACAAGCACATAATTGCTATGTGGTTGAAGCATTTAGCTCGAAAAAGTCCACAATAAATAAACAAACGAACAACTAAATATTTACATAAATAACTGTCTTATCAATTTGGTGAAAAATACATTACAGTTTAAACAATTCAACTATAAATAAATGAATAAAAAGAAAGTACATAAAATATAAATGAACACTTTGATTAATAAAATTACGTGTAAATTTTTTTGTGTAATAAAAAAAAATAATGAAACAAAAAAAATAATAGTTTGGTTCGGCTGGGGGTCGAACCCAGGACCTCTCGCGTGTGAGGCGAGCGTGATAACCACTACACTACCGAACCACTGTGTAATATGTGGCCTTTATTTTGGTCAGCTTCGTATGTTTCACTAAGCAGTGTATGGTAGGCCTAGGTTATCTGACCTACTAGTTTTCGTATGTAGGCCACGTTTGGAACAGTAAGAGAATCATGATGATGGAACATATTCATTTATGAATGTCGTTTAAAGCCACTGTAGCTGTAGTGTAGTGTAGTGTAGTGTAGTGTAGTGTAGTGTAGTGTAGTGTAGTGTAGTGTAGTGTAGTGTAGTGTTAGGATAAGCAGGAAGGGCATGATGTAGGAAACTAGTCACTACCTTGGAAATTGCTCTCACCTTGGGGAACTCCCTACACGGTTGGTCTCGCCCTGTCCGTTTGTCTATGCCTATATACTTGCTTTTCTAAATAATAACTGTTTCCCCCATAAATATAAACTTATTTCATCAAAACATCAATCACAATATTAGTAACATCAGAAAGAAATAGGAAAATGTAAGTACAAATGATAAACTGATGTGAAAACAATGACAATCTGGGGTAACAAAAGTACCAGTTAGCAATCAGAAAATTATTATCAAGAACTAAGGGTTTATGCATAACCCACTAACTGTAATACAGTTTATATTCCTCTTGTTAAAATTAGATTTATATTTATTCTATCCTTTAATCTTTGTTTTCTTTAAAAAAAAATTTTTTTGTTCCAAACGTTTCTCTACTGTTTGGTTTCCCTTATTTTCTCAGGTCCTGTAGGCTGTTGATTTCTTTTCTTATACTGTAATATTTGTTGTGCGTGTATGGTAGGCCTATGGATTAATGTTACGTGGGTGTGCGTGCATATGGGTGTATGTGTTTTAGTGTGTGCGTGTTGGTGCGTGTGTGTGCGCGCGCGTGTATGTGTGCGTGTGTGTGGGTGTGTGTGTGTGAGAGAGCGCGCGCGCGCGCGCGTGTGTGTGTGTGTGTGTGTGTGTGTGTGTGTGTGTGTGTGTGTGTGTGAGTCCTATGTACATGTAGACTATTCCCGTTATGTGTAAACTTTGGATCTCTAAAGACTGTTACACGAATGCAGTTCATAATTAGTATTCCCAGTCAGCTTTTAAGTTCTTCTGTTCCACGCAGCCTGCGCTAAATATGGACGCCGATAGCGGTATTGCCTGCCAAAACAATCTTGTTCACGTGTCGACAAAGCATTTTTAATTCCCATTCGTCTGAGTGATGTATTTGTCATTTACTTAACACCCATGTATGTATGTGTGGTTTCAAAAGCCCTATATCTATATTAGTTTACGAATGCCCGCCTACGTTTTTTGTGTATAATAATTAAACGTCCTCATTTATATATGTATATGGAGGTGGCCCGTGGCACAAAGGTAGCGAAATTGTATTTCAGTGCCCGAAGGGCGTGGGTTCTGTCACGTGGGGTTTATGGGCTCTGCACAATGGAATTATGGACCCTCACGTTTATTCGGTGGGAACTGCTAGTAAGTCACCCTATGAATTACTTTAATAAATTTATTTGTTTAGCTCGTTCTGTGTTAAGGTTGGGGTACAGAAATAGATAGAAAAATGGTAAAAGAATACTGTCACACTAGCTTTCACACGGCTATGAATCATATGTAGTCCAGCCACTTGATAACAGTTAAAATCACA
The DNA here is from genome assembly GCA_036898135.1 of Oncomelania hupensis. NCBI lineage: Eukaryota > Metazoa > Mollusca > Gastropoda > Littorinimorpha > Pomatiopsidae > Oncomelania > Oncomelania hupensis. Next base: position 72,995,008 of record CM072516.1, read on the forward strand.
CATTTATTTCTTCTACTCTATACAAGATTCTCTAAGTACTAATCTAACTTAAAAAGTCTCAGTCACTGCTAATAGTTCGATCGCTGATAGTCTAGGCAGCTGTTATATCTTCCTCGGGCACTTGCTATAATATCTCATGTAGATTTGGACTACTGTGGTCCGTTTTACAGTTTCTGAAGAGTTGGACTACTGTGGTCCTGTTATGATCAGTTTAAGTGCACTTTCGGAGATTACACTTAACTTTCTGATGGTGCGGTCGAAGTCCTTCTGTGAGGTAGCTTCTGGTACACCTTTGTAGTTGTGTAGTTGGGTTCCCTTGCCACGCTGTGGGGTCTAACAGGGTGTTTCTTCGGGTAGCTCCTTCCGTCTTGTGCGGTAGAGTCTCCTCGACCAACTAGTCGTTTCTGTGGAGTGGGGTGCACAGGATAGCTCGGGATAGCTCGGGATAGCTCGGGATAGCTCGCCTGCTCGTCTGTAATATAAGAGACGAAATTCTGCACAACCCTGAATAGTCGGTTTGTGCAGAGCGTCTCACTGAAAGCCAAGTAGCCCTCAGTGATAGCTCCACATCTCTATACATAAGCGACGAACATTCTGCTACTTCCGGGTTCCACTGGAATCTCACTCTAAATTCCTATACATACATAAATATCAATCGTGTCTAACTATACACATACAGAATTAATAATATTATAAACATTCAGTGGTACAGCCACTGGTCTGCAAACATACATATAAGTTAAACAACAGTGGTTCCGTACGGGATACAACATGGCGGCGCAACCGGTCGTGTTTCGCCTCGTGCTCGGCTGTTCCACGTGGTACGGCAAATTCGGATTAATAATTCACATTTATGCATAGCAATTCCTCAAACATAATTTCAACAATAATACAAATATATCACGATGAAACAGAAGGGTGTTCATTTACCTGTTTGACAAGTTCAGGCCCGTTGTGACTTGAGAGAATTCTAAGATTTCAAAGTCCTGCTTCCTGGTCTATGAGTGTAGAGATTTCTCTAGCTGTGGAGATGTTGACTCTACCTCTTCTCACACACGACTGATTCAAACTGCCTTAGGTTTTGACACATTCAAAACTGCTCTACCCACTGAGCCTGCTCTGATTGGTTAAAACGGTCCGATTCAAAGATCAAGTGCTGACTCACTGCGCTAGCGTGGGTCGGGCTCGCGGTGTGTGGTCTGCTGTGTAATTTAATTGCTGCTGTGTCATAGTCTAACTTCTCTACTGTTACAAATACTACACATGGCTAAATAGTCAACAAGCAGAGTTAAACTAGCCAATTCGTGACAGGTTCAATCCCCGCCAGGGACAAAATATTTAACTTGGATATTAGATTCATCTGGCCAGCGAGTGTTCTTCGGTTACTCTGGTTTGCTCTCTTTCATTTAATAGTGGTAATGGATGTTCAATCTAAAACACCCGCGTTCATGCATATGCTCAGCACATTGTCACATACACACCAAATTCACTTTTATCACTCAAACATATTACGAAGGCGTAGTGTTAATGGAGTTTTAGTTTTGTTTTGTTTGCTATTAGAAGACAGGAAGGAACTCTAAGTTGTATTGTTGACCTTTCTAGATAACCAGCATCTAATGTCACTATTGAAGCGATCTCTCTTCCTTTACACCACATGTTTGAGTTATTAATGTGCACTTTCTATGTATTTATATGAGTTTTTGTAAAATGAGAGCGAGAATGTTGCGTATAAAAAAGCAGCATTTTCAGCGTGATTGCATCCGGAATTATCATTAGACTATAGTTGTTCGTAGGCTATCTGTGATTGCAAACATTTGTAGTTATATATTATGCAGCATACTGAATATATAAATAAATCTGTATTTATATAAATTCAGGACTTGTGTGATATTGCCTCATTTTCATATAGGGTTATATCTGCAGTGGTCCCCCATTACTACCCCTTAAAGGGTCCCAATTCGAAGGCTTTGTTTATTTTGGCCAAAACGGGTTTACCCTAAAATTGACATTGTTATCACATTATACAATGATAAAGAGCGCTTTCATCATTCAAACCAACCGTTTAACGGTACATCAATACAATAGCCGTGTGGCTAAGATAGGATAGGATAGATGGCCTATGACACTATTTCTGAATGAACCTGGCGGCTTCAAGAGTGCATCTTTTGACGTCTGGGGTAAAGAATGGTCTATTGTATCAACCTACAAGGAGAAAACCTTACGGAGTAACTTACCGGCTTTGATCGATGCTATTTTTAGCTCAAGAGCGATTGCTATTAATAGACACAAAGTACGCTTTATTGCTTTTTAAAAACCAACTATACTTTTGAAAGAGTTTTTTTTCTTTTTTTGGTTGTAAGTTTATTTTTCAGTGGGGCAAGTCTGGCGGTAAATGTTAAAAGGGTCTGTCGAGGGGGCATGCTCACAGTGAGTCTCTTTAATACAATTATTTGCTGCGATGTGATGCACGCAGAGCTGCACTGGTGCTGAGGCAGCGCACAAGAGCACTTTGTTTATGCGTGTATGCGATGAGAGCCAACACTGGCTTTACGCATGGCTGTCGCTGACAATACCTCGTCCTTTATCATACATGCATTTTCTGTCGCTGATAATACCTCGTCCTTTACCATACATGCATTTTCTGTCGCCCGCCCGCATAATGCTGTTCCCTCCTGTCCCGGCGGCCTCATCTCTCGTTCATTACGACCGTTCCCTCGGGAATCATTAAGGGAATTTGTCCTTCACCTGTGGGAGGTGAAGAGCGAGAGTGAGGAACTTTACACTGCATAATGACCTCCTCCGCTTTCCCCATTGCCAGAAAAAAGAGAAAGCTAATGTTCGCAGTACTGTCAAGTCCTACGATTAACTTTGGTATCCACTTCTGCCTGGCCGTCATCATAAAGACGCTCTCTTGGCCTAATACTACATGTACTATTGCTACTACTAATATTACTGCTATGACTACTACTACTACTACTACTGCTGCTACTACTACTACTACTACTACTACTACTACTACTACTACTGCTGCTGCTACTACTACTACTACTACTACCAGGGATGATGCTAGGAAATTTTTTCTTCGGCGATTAGGCCGAAACAGCCGTGAAACTTTCGGCTTATTACAAAAAGTTTCGGCTCTCTCTTCCAAAGCAGTCTCGCATGGTTTTTTTTTTTTACTAGATTCACTATGTTAACGTGCACACTCCACCTCCATTTATTAAAGGTGTTCTGTGGATGCATATCTTTGTAATAAAACATGATTTTAAGAGTAGAATAAGAACATTGAAAAGAAATTTTATTTTCTTAAATTTTAGACACACAAAAACAATAAAAAGTTTAGACTGTCCCTTAACAGACCACAATACTGTCAGAGTTTCTGGGTTTAACCTTAGTAATTATCGAATCCTCACCTAAACTGCAAGCGTACAGCACAGGAATATCGCAAAAATGGACAAAACCGAGCCGATTCACCCGTGAAAACTTCGGCTCGGCGAGCCGAGATGACGGACAGTTTATCGGCTTTTTTTTTATAAAAATTTCGGCTAAAAGCCGAAGATCCGACCCAAACGACATCCCTGTACTACTATAATATTCATACTTTGGAAGCTTGTTTAATACTCGCATCTGTTCGAAGTTCAAATCCTGGATCGAACGGCTTTTGACAGTCATTGAGGACCTTTATTCATCCCATAATAGACTAAGGGACTAACAGTGCGCATTGGCTGGACCAAGGTAGGATCTAACTCAAGCCACTAAAGACGTCAACACAAAATCAAGAAATCAAGTGCACTGTCAAACGCCCGAAACAACGTAGCACCCCCGATCTAACTATAGGGGGAAGATTATACTCTTGATGAAGGGGAGGTGGGGAGTGGGGGTGAGGGTGGGGGTTCCTGGTTAAGTTATGTAAAACTATTAGACTTTTTTTCATTTATTTCATTTGATCCTCACTCATCGTAATTTTAGACCAAAAAAAAAGTAACAATTAAAATAATAGCAAATTTACAACAACAACAAAAAACCAAAAAAAAAAAATTATTAACAAGGTAACAAAACAATCTGATCAAGAAACAAACTATTAGCTAAAACTCCTATTCTATTTGACACCTAAATAGCATTCAATCACTGTCTAATTTCCTTCAACACAAAGTATACACACTAAATTCACGCATTCCGAACCCATCAAATCAACCCCTCCTCCGCCAAATCCACATCTAGTCGCCGATCCTGCACACTTACAAATTCGGCAAACGATCCAGCTCTCCTCCGCCAAATCCACGTCTAGTCGCCGATCCTGCACACTTACAAATTCGTCAAACGATCCAACTATCTCACTAATATTATTAAACTATTAATAATAATTATATACCACTGCGTATTGCTACAGCCGATTTCTGTTATCCACTAGAGGCAAAATAAGACAGTCTAGATTGTTCTTTACTCTGATGCTGTCTTACATGGCTTTAACTACTTTAGTGTACAACTTTAATCGTTGGTGTTGAGTGTGTGTGTGGGGGGGGGGGAGGGGTGTGTGTATGTGTGTGTGTGTGTAGAGTATGTCTATTTAGATGTATGTAACAGTGCAATCGCTGAAGTAGGGAAAGTCAGCGGGAGTGGACAACATACCCGCAGAATTGCTTCAAGCAGGAGAAGGAGCGATGATTGTCGTCTTCACCATTATCTGTACCTAAATCTGACAGAGTGGGGAGTGGCCTACACCATGGACCCAGTCGCTTGTCTTCACTCTTCCCAAAACGGGGTAACCTTCAGAACACAGGCGCTTGTATCAGGACACGCGTGCGCCTATGCCTGTGACGCGAGATAACCAAAGGGAGACGCGTCACAGGCATAGGCGCTCGCGTGTCCTGATACAAGCGCCTGTGCTTCAGACATATGATAATTACCGCACTATCGGGGTTTCAGATAGCGCAGTGATTGGAGCACTCGCTACTGTGTCGCAAGTTAAGCACCGTGCAGTACAACTATCAGTATATTATCAATACAACTTATGTTAATCTGATGAATAAAATTTGATACAACAACAACAACAACAACACCGTGCAGTGCGGTTAGCACTTGGATGGGTGACCGCAAACCGTGAAGCGACAAATAACAACGCCCGCAGTTGACTCAACTGTGACTGAGTACCTACTCTCTTATGGGTGGGGAAGGTAATGCAGCGAGGGAGAGAGATGGGCATCACCCTCATTATGCTGGCCCAAGATAAGTGTGATCTCCAACATCACGCTCCCCTACGGCCATAAGGCTATGGGACCACCTTTACCAACCTTTTTACTGCACCATCAGCCTCATCAGCCATTCCAGCAAAGTCCTCTTGAAAATAATACTCAACAGGGTGAAACCCCAACCTGAACAAATCATAGCAGAAGAACAAGCAGGATTCAGGGCAGTTCTATGGATAACGTTGGCTTTGATTTATGTGTTGATTTGGCCAAATCATTGATTGTTTCTCCTGTTGGACAGTTTCTTTGAAGTGGTTTGATTGTAAACCTGTATGTGTATATATGTGTGCTTGCTACCGCTGCATGGTGAGGATCTTCACTCTAACATACGCGTAGCTGTCACACTCATCATTGTGTAGTTTTAATAGATGTATGTGTGTGTGTGTTTGTGTGTGTGTGCGTGTGCGCACGCGAGCGCTGGTATGTATGGTTTCATTGTCTTATCATTTCGATGGAAAAGACATACAAATAAATAAATAAATAGATTCAGGGCAGGGCAAAGTACCACTAAGCAGATTTTCAACCTCAGAATAATCTGAGAGAAATACCTGCAGCACCAACAACATCTATATCATGTGTTTTTAGACTTCAAGACCGAGTCTGGCATGCAACTCTGTGGGCAACCATGAGAGGTTACAATATCAGCCCTAATATTATTGAAGTCATCATAAGCCTGTATGACAAGGCTACCAGTGCAGTCCTTCATAACAGCGCCATCGGGACTGGTTAATAACAACAATCGATGTGCATCAAGGATGCCTACTCTCTCCAACACTCTTCGACATCTTCCTAGAGCACATCATTTCAGATGCCATTGCAGATCACGAAGGCACAGTCAGCATAGGGGTAGAGAAATCTCCAATCTCCGTTTTGGGGATGACATTGATGGAGTGGCTGGAGAGGAACAAGAACTTAAACAGCTGATACAGAGGCTTGACACCACCTACAGACCCTTTGGAATGGAAATAAGTGCATAGAAGACTAAAATGATGACCACCAACATCAATGGCATCATCATGGACATCATGTCAAAGTCCATGGAAAATCCCTCAACACATAGCTTCAAATATTTAAGAGCCATTGTATCAGACAAGGGTTGAAGCCCATTTGGAAAGACAGGATCATCAGTCTACACTCCAAGGTAAGGCTGCTGCGCTCCCTTGTCATCTTTATCTTCCTATACTCTTGCGAAACATGGACCCTCACAGCAGACCTAAAACGAAGAATACAAAGCATGGAGATGAGGTGCTACAGAAGACTTCTGATCATTTCCTATACCCAGCACATCCCCAGCGACGAAGTCCGATAGACCATGACAAAAGCCATTGACCAATACGATGACATGCTCACAGTGGCGAAGAAACGGAAACTCCGATGGTATGGCCACGTCACCAAAGCATCAGGCCTTGCAAAGACCATCCTGCAAGGCACGGTGCAAGGAGGCAGAAGAAGAGGAGACGGAAATTAGGTGGTAGGACAACATTCGAGAATGGACTGCCTTGACACTGAGCGAAGCCATGAGAGTTGCTGAGGACAGAGAAAGATGGAGTACGCTGGTTAACCGATCGTCATTTCGAGTTATGGGATATGATAGGATAGGAAGGATCATTAATGTGCGTGCGTGTGTGTGTTGATGTGTGGGTGGGTGGATTCAGGTTGTGTTGTGTAAGAGAAAGCGTGAGAGGGAGGGAGAGACGAAAGAGAGAGTGGGCAAGTGCGGGATACGGTGAGAGATGCAAGTCAGTAACAGTGATATGTTTTTTTAACGAATGTTTTACCGGTATGTTCCAGATGCCTTTGTAATATGTTAATCGACGAAATAAAGTCTGTTATGTATATTGTAAGCACTGTAACAGAGAATGGCTGTAGCTTTTTAACAATCACGCTGGCTTACTGCGCCCTATAGCAGTATACTATTCAACAAATTATTACGCTCTGTACTACCTAGGCAACGAGTACAGATCTCGCATGGCTGAACGGTCGTCATTCCACTCAAAAACAATTGACTAGCGTATAGCCAGCATCGGCACCATAGGCCTGACCACAGACTTTGTGGCGTAGCTCTGTGACTGTCAGTACCGTTTGCATGGTGGAATTCCCAAAGGTGTGTGGATGCCAGACGTTAAATATAAGAGGTGGGACGTTGGTTCCATCTGGGGTGGGGCGAGGGAGGTGTGGGGAGGAGAGCGGAGGGCGATATATTTTATCTCATGAGAGTCGACAGTGTGTAATGACTCTTTGCTCGATGTTACACCTCCACACCCCTCTCACCCTGCATCAAATCTTCCATATCTTTTCATAACAGTGTTTTAAACGGCGGTGCAAATGAACCAATTCATCGTTTGTTCAAAGTATATTCATTTTACGACAATATTAGACCAATCGATCGGCGTCTTGCTCTGAATCTGAGGTAATTATGTTCGTTTGTCAGACATTTGCCAGACAATTCAGGAGATGATTGCCAGACAATGTGATGCATATGTACATGTATCAAACTTCATCTCAGTGCGCTAAGCATGCTATAATAACACGGGTATTGGCAGTAATTGTACATTGTAATATCTCGACAATAAATCGTTTTATTGGCTTTGTCTCCCTGTTTTCCGATAGCTGTGCATGCACGGGCAATTATCTATTGACTACAAATTTATATAAATAAATCGTCAGGTTTAACGAAAAGTTATATATTAAAAAAAACTTTCAACAATTGAGGATTTAGAGACCTATCTTTTCTTAAGGCCAGCTTTGTTTGGGAGTGCGGTGCCGAATCGTCAGAGTGGCAAATACATGTACTAGTGGCCTCAGAGATGGACCCAAAGAGTATGTAACTGTGTCTTAAGCGACGTGAATTCAATGCTGGACCTTGATGGCCAGCGTCTTGAAAGAACTATGTGAGCTATGTATTGATGTATAAGACCAATATAGTAGTAATATATATTAGAAGCGGAGACGCTAGGAAAGTCACTTGGGCAATGACCTGTGCGAGGAAGATGAAACCATAGTACCTACTACCTCCGCTAGCACGTCATTTTTGATTATCACCGACGTCGCATCTTGCGCAAACTATTTATTACACGTTACGTTAATAACAACATTAACTAGCAACTTTTTTTTAGTCAGTCTGTCCGTCACGCTGAATACCTCTCCTTGTCTCTAACCGGTCTTTTGTTGTCAGTCCATCAATCTTAAGTGTTTGCCTGTGTTTTTTCCTTTGTCTGTCTTCATTTTTCAGTCGGTCTGTCTATCACACAATATTTGCCTTTGTGTCTATAGATAATGTTTGTCTTTTCGTCTGTCTACAGTCACAGTCTATCTGTCTCATTATTTCTATCTCTGCTGCCAACCAATCAGCATATAGTTTAGGACACCGCATTTTGATGGTGGAGAAACAGTTTAGGCTTAGCCATGTTTTCAAACCCATTCGCCGGCCCATTAGAGAATCATTACTGTGTGATGCGAGATACGTTCCCTGTGGAATAGCTTCGCAGCTACCGAGTCGTATAAAGTTCAGAAGCTGCAAACTATATATGCTCCTAAACAACAGTTTTGCATGGAAACTTTGATCCACCACAGTCCAAGTCCAAATATATTCGAGCAACCATACTCGACATAAGTTGGACATAAATAATGTTCTTACCAATATAATACAGTTTGTTTGTAACAGAAATTTTAGAACACACTCATGAAACAGTGTCATTGTTAAAAAAAAAAGTCACTTGTGACAAATTTTGCGAAAAAGAAAAAGTCTTTGCGACATACAATCACATACAAATTGTCACTGTGACACAATGTTAGTAAAACATTGTTTACACAGTGACAGCATTTCCCAGCCCAATAAATGTACCTTCTCTGCAAGATAATTGTATTATTCAAAAAAATACGTCATGGACAATAACTCAATGTCCTGCATATTGTTTTCGTAAAACGTTATCTCGTGACTAATAAAATCCATCGCCTTAAGCATTTCCTCAAGCTGGTAACGCGCTATGCAAAAATAATTTTAATTATACTGTTAATACGAAATTGATCAGTGTCGCCAGTTTGATTAAAGGTTTTATAAGTCGTGATAACATCTCTTGTGAAAATAATGTCAGATCATACATATTACACATGAGGGCAATATTTGCGTAGCTTTGTCTTCAGACCCAGCAGCCGCAGTACAGCCATCGAGCAGGAAGAAGATCTTTTTGAGGCTGTGGATGTACTTGTCGTGTGAGGCCGGGAGTTTTATGCCACACTTTTATGGCATTGGTAGAGGCAGTGGACCAGAGTTCCGTGTGTGTCTGCTTCTTTGATTTGTGGTGACTGTTTTTTCGCGAGCAGACAGTTTTACGTGACATCCTCATGGCGTCGGATAGCCAGGGGGACAGCGTGCAGTATGGCTTCTGCTTCCCCGTTTGTTTGATTTCCATTTGCGATCGGTTAGGACCCTCATTGATACGCCCAGATAGATAAGAGAAAAGCTTCTGGGTTAGGGAGGGAGGGATAAGGGGCGGGAGAGAGAGAGAGAGAGAGAGAGAGAGAGAGAGAGAGAGAGAACTCAGGAGGAACTCAGGAACTCAGTAAACTTTAATGCGAGGCCACCAGCCTAAACGCATGGGGGTAACACAACAGACATGGAAAAAAGGAAATAAAAGACCAAAATCACCAAAAATTTCAAAAGTTACAAAAATAAATATGACAAACACGCGTAATTTGACAGAATGTGTCTCAAAAAAAAGTAAACATATTTTAGGTTACTTTTAAATCAACAATTCTTCACGTTTTTTCATAGCATAGTACGTAAACATCGCTACTGCTCTGGTAATAATCATACTATCACTTTGTAATAAACAAAACACCAATGGTGGTACATCAACATTGAAGTGCCTCAAAATGTACTTTTCACGAATATCCTTATACGCTGGACAATACCACAAAAAATGCATTTCATTTTCAACAGCCGTACAGAAAGGGCATGCCTTTGAAACAACACTGTATCTTTTATTTCCATTCAAGTCTATAATGCCTAGACGTAACTTTACAAAGATATTTCTAAATTTATTTATAGTAATATCTGTTAAGTACTTCTCACACTGCAAGAGTGATCTAAAGGAACCATACACTGAGAACCTTTCGCTATCCATTAATTTACTAAACTGGAGAGAGAGAGAGAGAGAGAGAGAGAGAGAGAGAGAGAGAGAGAGAGAGAGAGAGAGAGAGAGAGAGGAAGAGAGGATACGAAAATATTTTTTGCAAAGGGGAAAGAGAACGGGCGGGGATTTTTAAATTTTTTTTAACATCTTGCACTTCGGGGTTTGTAATAGTGACAGTTACGATTACATAATTATATCGCATAAATGTCCTATTCTATCCTATCATATACCTTTACTCGAAAGTCGTCGGGGCACCACAGATAATAGTTTAACAAGCGTACTCCCTTTCTCTGTCCTCAGCAACCCTTTTGGCTTTGCTCAGTGTCAAGCCAGTCCATTCTCGAATGTTGTCCTCCCACCTCTTTTTATGTCTCCATTTTCTTCTGTCTCCTTGCACCGGTGCCTTGCAGGATGGTCCTTGCAAGGCCTGATGCTCTGGTGACGTGGCCATTCCATCGGAGTTTCCGTTTCTTCACCACTGTGCATGTGCTGGATATAGGAAATGCCCAGAAGTCTTCTGTAGCACCTCATCTCTATGCTTTGTATTCTTCGTTGTAGGTCTGCTATGAGGGTCCATCTTTCGCAAGCGTATAGCAAGATGGAGATAACAAGGGAGCGCAGCAGCCTTACCTTGGAGTGTAAAAATATGGTCCTGCCTTTCCAAATGGGCTTCAACCTTTTCAGGGCAGCAGTTGTTTGTGCAATCCTGGAGAGGACTCCCTGTCAAAACCCATTGTCTGATACAATGGCTCCTAAATATTTTAAGCTATGCATCGTGTTGAGGGATTTGCCTTGAACTTTGATGTCCATGTTGATGCCATTGATGTTATTGGTCATCATTTTGGTCTTCTATGCACTTATTCAAATTCCAAGGGCTATGGAGGTGGTGTCAAGCCTATGTAACAGCTGTTAAAGTTCTTGTTCCTCTCCAGCCACTCCATCAATGTCATCCGCCAAACGGAGGTTGAAGATTGTTCTACCCCTTATGCTGATTGTACCTTCGTGATCTGTAAGGCATGTGACATGATGCGCTTAAGGAAGATGTTGAAGAGTGTTGGAGAGAGTAAGCTTCTTGACGCACGCCGATTGTTGTTCTGAACCAGTTTTCGATGGCGCTTTTGTGGAAGACTGCACTGGTTGCACCGTGATGGAACAGTAATAATTAAACAAGGTCATCACTAGATATAATCATTTATAAATAAAATGAAATCAGTCAATGTTCTTAAAATCATTGTTCTTCATATCGATCAAAAACTAATTCGTATTTATGTAATTTTTAATGTGATTTGAGAAGCGCGATTATATAAAATTAGAAGTTAGTGGATGTGTGTGTGTGTGTGTGGGAGGGGGAGGGATAGACAGAGAAAGAGTTGTTGTTGTATACATTTTTGTTCATCAGATTAACATAAGTAGTACTGATAGAAAAAGAGAGAGAGCTTTGGGTCCAATATAAATAACAAAAGATTAAAACTAGCCAAATTTCACAATCATTAAAAACACATAGGTACAAAACCCAAAATTTGTAATATTTTGTTGCATTTTAATTGGAATGTTAAATTCTACTCAGTATATTGTTCATTCTTCCGGTTTTGAATATTTTGACCATATTCACACGTTATTGTTGCTTATTCATCTTGTTTCCTTTGTAGATGTCATTAATTGGATTATCTTAGAGTTTTGTTTGGGAAATATTGTTTTGCTGTTGTTTTTTTTTAATTTATTTTGTATGGCTGACAAAGAGCTTAGCTCCAAAATGGGCAGATTTGTCTTTTGTTGTCCAAATTGTCATTGTTTGGTTTATGGACACACTTGTTTCTCATTAGTGTAAAGTTTCAATGCTAACAGGCTTCTGTTTTATACTATTTAGCCAAACTTAATCAATCGGACATTTTATTCAATAATAATAATAATAATAATAATAATAATAATAATAATAATAATAATAATAATAATAATAATAATAATAATAATAATAATGCTTTTTATTTTGTACACTGACAGCTGCAGAAGTACCCAAGAGTGTAGGTTTTTAGTTAAATTTTCAGATGACTCTGCCTTGTTGTCTCTTTTTCAGGGCCCGGAGAACGATCATGGTCTTACCCTTTCTGATTTTGTTAACTGGTGCGATAATAATTTTTTGGAAATGAACGTGTCTAAAACAAAAGAAATGCTTTTTGATTTTAGGATAGTGAAGGATGATGTCCGTCCATGTGTTATTCATGGTGAAGATGTGGAAGTTGTTGACACATATAATTATTTGGGTACAGTTTTTGATAGTCAGCTGAAATTTGATGTCAACACCCACAGTCTTGTCAAACGTGGTCAGCAAAGAATGTATCTTCTTAGGAAACTAAAATCCTTCTCTGTAAACACAAAGATCCTCAGTTTGTTTTACCA
>CM072516.1:73010285-73015285 GCA_036898135.1 Oncomelania hupensis
TATGTATTTGTGTGTGTTTCTGTTTGTGTATGTATTTGTGTGTGTTTCTGTTTGTGTATGTATTTGTGTGTGTTTCTGTTTGTGTATGTATTTGTGTGTGTTTCTGTTTGTGTATGTATTTGTGTGTGTTTCTGTTTGTGTATGTATTTGTGTGTGTTTCTGTTTGTGTATGTATTTGTGTGTGTTTCTGTTTGTGTATGTATTTGTGTGTGTTTCTGTTTGTGTATGTATTTGTGTGTGTTTCTGTTTGTGTATGTATTTGTGTGTGTTTCTGTTTGTGTATGTATTTGTGTGTGTTTCTGTTTGTGTATGTATTTGTGTGTGTTTGTGTTTGTGTATGTATTTGTGTGTGTTTGTGTTTGTGTATGTATTTGTGTGTGTTTCTGTTTGTGTATGTATTTGTGTGTGTTTCTGTTTGTGTATGTATTTGTGTGTGTTTCTGTTTGTGTATGTATTTGTGTGTGTTTCTGTTTGTGTATGTATTTGTGTGTGTTTCTGTTTGTGTATGTATTTGTGTGTGTTTCTGTTTGTGTATGTATTTGTGTGTGTTTCTGTTTGTGTATGTATTTGTGTGTGTTTCTGTTTGTGTATGTATTTGTGTGTGTTTCTGTTTGTGTATGTATTTGTGTGTGTTTCTGTTTGTGTATGTATTTGTGTGTGTTTCTGTTTGTGTATGTATTTGTGTGTGTTTCTGTTTGTGTATGTATTTGTGTGTGTTTCTGTTTGTGTATGTATTTGTGTGTGTGTTTGTGTATGTATTTGTGTGTGTTTCTGTTTGTGTATGTATTTGTGTGTGTTTCTGTTTGTGTATGTATTTGTGTGTGTTTGTGTTTGTGTATGTATTTGTGTGTGTTTCTGTTTGTGTATGTATTTGTGTGTGTTTCTGTTTGTGTATGTATTTGTGTGTGTTTCTGTTTGTGTATGTATTTGTGTGTGTTTCTGTTTGTGTATGTATTTGTGTGTGTGTTTGTGTATGTATTTGTGTGTGTTTCTGTTTGTGTATGTATTTGTGTGTGTGTTTGTGTATGTGTACGTATTTGTGTGTGTGTTTGTGTATGTATTTGTGTGTGTGTTTGTGTATGTGTATGTATTTGTGTGTGTGTTTGTGTATGTATTTGTGTGTGTTTCTGTTTGTGTATGTATTTGTGTGTGTTTCTGTTTGTGTATGTATTTGTGTGTGTTTCTGTTTGTGTATGTATTTGTGTGTGTTTCTGTTTGTGTATGTATTTGTGTGTGTTTCTGTTTGTGTATGTATTTGTGTGTGTGTTTGTGTATGTATTTGTGTGTGTTTCTGTTTGTGTATGTATTTGTGTGTGTTTCTGTTTGTGTATGTATTTGTGTGTGTTTCTGTTTGTGTATGTATTTGTGTGTGTTTCTGTTTGTGTATGTATTTGTGTGTGTTTCTGTTTGTGTATGTATTTGTGTGTGTGTTTGTGTATGTGTACGTATTTGTGTGTGTTTCTGTTTGTGTATGTATTTGTGTGTGTTTCTGTTTGTGTATGTATGTGTGTGTGTTTCTGTTTGTATATGTATTTGTGTGTGTTTGTGTTTGTGTATGTATTTGTGTGTGTTTGTGTTTGTGTATGTAATTGTTTGTGTTTGTGTTTCTCCCTACCTGCCCTCGTCTCTAACCCTCTCTCTTTCTGTCCCATCTGGCACCTCTGAACATCCGGTTGCTGTTATTTTCTTTCAGGTCTTTGACCGAGGTTTTCTGTCTGTATCTGTCTCTTCGTCTCTTTTTTGTCAGTCAGTCTTTCTGTCTGTGCCTATCTGTCCGTCTGACTGTCTGTCAATCGCTCTCTCCCTCGCCCTCTCCTTCTCTCTCTCCCTCCCTTCCTCTCTCCCTCCCTCCCTCCCTCTCTCTCTCTCTCTCTCTCTCTCTCTCTCTCTCTCTCTCTCTCTCCTATGGGTCCTAAGGCTCTTAACACCCAAAGCGGCTTTATGTTTTGCCTTAATTTGTTGTTGTTTTTTTCTCGCGGCCAATTCTTTTGATGGAACGGTGCTCTTTTATCTTTTTCTATCGTTAAGGCCCGGTCACACCGCAAGAACTTTGCTGGAGCGTTCCTGGAGCGGTGAAAAAAAATCATCACCGCTCGTTACCGTTCACCAGAAGTTGGCCCCCGTTAAGGCAACGCCGTATACGCTCAGCCACCGCTTATGGTCCCTCCTACCGCTCCGAAAGTTTTGAGCTGCACAAAATATTGCGAGCGGTGAGGAGTGGGCAATTTTCCGCTCCGGCAAAGTTCACCACCGCTCCAACAACGCCCAGTCAAAGTTTGGCATCACTAGACGCAAGTTCGTGAACGCTTGGTTCCGCTAGGCCAACGCAGAAATCTTGATCGCTGGACCACCGCTGCTTCGCCAGCTTTGCCCGGGCGGTGATTAAACGTTGCACAAACTTTGGTGGAGCGGTTGTAAGCGTTTTACGAGTGGACACGGGATTGCTGTAACGGTGTCTGGCGTTGAAGCAGCGATCCATTGCGGTGATGAACTTTGGTTTGGCGTTGATATGGAGGTGTCGGAGGGGGATCAGAATTTGGCTATAAATACGGGGAGAAATGGACCTGGAGCCCATATACCCCTCGCCTGGCGCAGGTGGGGCTAGGGGGGGGGGGTGGCTGCTTTACCGACCACGTGGCATTTCGTAACTTTTTTATCTCTTGCTTGGCCTTGCCGGCCTTTCCCTTGTTTTTGAGCCTAGGCAGTTTTTACTTACAGCTTTTTGCTGGTTTATTGTCCCTAATATTCATATTGGGACGTAAAACTTCCCTTTCCCCCCCCCCTTTCCCAGTCCCCTATTCGCTATGTGACGTGGGACTTTAATTTATTTTAACATAACAACATAACCTGGAGCCCATTTGGAATCGAGCTGCCGTTGAGTGCAGACCTCATTTACATCGAATTTGCTCAAATTACAGTAAAACTGTACTACCATGGATGCTGAGAGACGTGCTATGATTGGTGCACTAATCCAGCAGCAGAATCAGAACCTCCTCAGATTGCAACAAGCTGCTGACAGAAGGAGAAGAGAGAGAAGAAGGAGAGACAGAGTTGTGTGGGTCACACAGTGGATTCTGAGAAGGCCTGAACATGGACTGTATGACAAGCTGATGGTGGAGCTGAGGAATGAGGATCCACGAGCCTTCCAGCACTTCATGAGGATGCCACCAGCCATGTTTGATGAAGTTGTACAGAGGCTGACCCCCAGATTGACCAAGCAAGACACCAATTACCGAGCAAGCCTGGAACCTGGTCTCAAAGTGGCAATCACCCTACGGCACCTGGCCTCTGGTAACACCTACAGAAACATTCAATACGCCTGGAGGGTTCCACACAACACCATCAGTGTGGTAGTCAGAGAAGTGGTAAAGGCCATCATTGAGGAGTACACAGATGAACTCGTGTTTTGCCCAACAACTGAAGAAGGATGGAGAGACCTGGCTGACCAATGGTACCAGAGATGGAACTTTCCCCACACAGTTGGTGTCATTGATGGCAAGCACGTGGCCTGTAAAGCTCCTCGTAACTCTGGCTCAGAATTCTACAACTACAAAGGCTTTTACAGCGTGATCCTGTTTGCCATGGTGGATGCTGACTACAAGTTCACCTACATTGACCTATCAGGCAATGGCTCATCCTCAGACGCTCAGATCTACAACGAAAGTGATCTCCATCGTGGGCTGGACCAGAACAGGATTCATGCCTTTCCTCAGCCAGATCCCCTACCCAATGACAATCAGGATGTGCCTTACTTCATCATCGGGGATGACGCCTTCTCACTGCGGACCTACCCCATGAAGCCGTACAGCACCAGAAACCTCACCCATGAAGAGCGCATCTTCAACTATCGGCTGTCCAGGGCAAGACGGGTCATGGAGAACGCCTTCGGCATCCTGGCCAACAGGTTCCAGATTCTGCTCACCACCATGCAACATCACCATGAAACTGTCAGAACCATCGTGGAAGCTTGCTGCATCCTCCACAACCTGATGCGCACCCGCTTCCTAGTGGTCCAGAACAGACTTGTGGACCGTGCACAACCAGATGGGAACCTGCAGCCTGGGGCATGGAGAGAAGGACGGAACTTGGAGGACACTATCGTTGTGCAAGGCCCCAACACAGCCTCACGTGATGGGAAGAGGCAGCGAAACCTACTCAAGCATTGGTGCAACTCCCCATCAGGATCAGTGGATTGGCAGAAGAGAATGGTGGCTATCAACTGAACACTATGCTGCTGCCTTTCCTTCTCCAGCCTTCCTCTTCTTTTGTCCACGTGGCATGATGATCCGTTCAGCTCCGTAGTCAAAAGCGGTATGCCGCTAAACCAACTTTAAACCCCCGCCGAGCCAACGCCCGCATGCGCAGAACGCCGCTCTATCAACGCTCGCGTCACCGCTAAACCAACGCTCGCTACCGTTAAGCCAACGCTATAGCAACGCCGGCTTCAGCGGTGCACCGCTAAGGCAACGCCCGTGTTTTCGATTTTTTTCCCATTTTGTGCGCGGTGACGAGCGTTGTCGAAATTCGGTACCCCCTCCCTACCGTTCAAGGAACGCTCCAACAAAGTGCGGGCGGTGTGACCGGGCCATTAGACGCAAGGATGGACGATTTGTATCCTACTTGTTTCATCGTCTTCCCTCCTCTTCATCTATGGCTGCGTCCTTTTACCTTCTTCCTCTTCCTCCTCTGCCACCGGCACCCCACCTCCCCCCTTATTATCCCCTTTCTGGTTATTTTGGACCTCATCACCCCCTCTGCTCCTCTATTCTATCCTATCCCGTAACTCAAAGGTTGTTGGGGCACCACAGATGATTGTTTAAGTACCAGCGTACTCCATCTTTCTCTGTCCTCAGCAACCTTCATGGCATCGCTCAGTGTCAAGCCAGTCCATTCTCGAATGTTGTCCTCCCACATCTTTTTCTGTCTCCCTCTTCTTCTGCCTTCTTGCACCGTGCCTTGCAGGATGGTCTTTGCAAGGCCTGATGCTCTGGTGACGTGGT